>JAQFXW010004158.1:0-11296 GCA_034693945.1 Dendrobaena attemsi
GCTTCTGAATCGTTGCGTTGATATCTTTCGACTGCTTACGAACTATGGCACTCAAATCTCTATGATTATTATTATTACTAAAACATTGTCTACCAATCATCATATACGAGAGCTGAGTGTCTCAATATTAGTACGTATCTAGGAGTACTGCAATAATAAGTCTCAAACTTAGGTTTCAACTCCAACATTGCCGTCGAGACAAAAAATTGATCGGGTTTTATTCAAGTTGTGATCAATTTACACATATTATCATTAAGTTAAACTTATTATGATTTTTTTATAACCGCTTTAGCTATGATATATGAAATATTATCACAATACTATCTACCGATTGGGTTCTACGATTCGGGTATGCCTACATGTATACTATAATATAGACCTACTGAAAGGCTTGTTTATGTTAATTAGCAGTTTGACGACAGCTTCAGAAAGAAAATGCCGTTAACGTCGACAGTGAATAACACTGTATAGTTTGGCATTGCTTCTGGGAATTTTACATATTAATTAAGCCTACCCGTAATGAAGATTCAGTACAATCCATCTATAGAAATGTGTCATTTGCTATGATCTAAATACTGAGCGTTAACTCCGATTTCAGGGTATGCTATTCCTATACGGTTCTGGCTCAATAGTGTATTGGTTAGCATGCTGGGCTGTGGACCTTGAGGTCGGCGGTTCAAATTCCCGACTAGGCAGAGGATTGGTTCGAGGACTTCAGCTCCATCTGCGTGTTCATATGGCCAACGGAGCCGTTGCTAGTGTACTCACACTGTCGGTAGGAAGACGAGACGGTGAGGGAGAGGACTGCTGCAGGCAAACCGCTGCCATACGCCGATGCAAAGTAAAGGAAGTCGCCAGAATTTCATAGCCATAGCCAGGAACCCATAGTTCGGGGGAGGGGAAATCCGCCCAAAATAATATTTCAGATGACAATTATTGTTTTAGTCATTCGTCGTATTTTATAGATTCAATTTACGCAACCAACATTTCTGATGACCTTTTTTAAACAAAAAATCGCTTACCGTCTTTTTAGAGTCTGTATTCCCTATGTCATTTCTAAACTGTTACAACAACATTTGTTTCTTAATCATTTCGGGGGGTATTACATTAAGAACACATGGCAAAAAATATCTGGAGGGGTTGAACCCGTGACCGCCCTAAATATGCCTCTGAGCCTATGGCTGCCTCACTGAATCAGAGCTAGACGAAAGGGGATTGTTCCCCTCTTTAATCGTGCACTGGGTTAGATAGCTTCTCACGACTTCTGGATATAGGAGGGCCAATATGGAAAATGAACGGTTTCAAATGTGATGAATCGATTACGACATCGAATACGATTCCATGAAAACCGATGTTTTATTCGGACGTCACGTATGACGCGATCGATCAATCGTAATTACATAGAGCCACTACCACATCTACCCAGAGACGCTCCTGACGCAGGCCATACGAAAGGGAGCAGATGCTGGCAAGGGGCGATGAACGAGAAGAAGCATGCGGCTTCCTTTGGAAAGAAGAGGCACCCCAGATGAGGTTCCCGTCCGCATATTTCCAAAGTGTACATGGCCTCTGCAACCAAGGATATTTCTAGCCAATCACAGACCAGCATGCCTGTTTAACAGTCAGAGCTTAATTATGTCGTCGTTTTGTCATAGCCGCTGCATTTATGAGCGATGAAAATATTCACAAAATAAGAAGCTGTATGAGGGATGAAAATGTTGATATTGCGCAAGAAGACGGATGAGTGATTAAAATTCCGATATTACTGCAAGAATCGGGATGAGCGATGAAAAATAGACATTGAGACAAGAAGCGGTAGGCCTATGTCTTGATTTGTTTTAGGCCTATGTCTTGATTTGTTATAAAAAAATGTAACGCTCTTTGTTCTAATATCAATTTTCTCATCTCTCATTCATCCCACTTCGCGTGTTACATCAACATTTTCATCCCCCATACCGCTTTTTGCCGTAATATCAACAGTTTCATTCTCGAGAGTGTGAAATCTACTCTCGAGCTACGATTTGTAACAACGATTTTCATTGGCTGTCTGATGCTGATTGTCAGACTTCAATATGCATGCTGGTCTGTGATTGGCTAGAAATATCCGTGGTTGCAGAGGCCTTGTACACTTTGGAAATATGCTTCCCGTCCCGCGGTGCGTTGGAAAGATTCCCGACGCTGCAGAAAGTTCTAAACCCATAATTATTCTTGTAGTAACAATTTATGTCTGTCATTAACACTCTATAATCAGAAAATTAGATCCGATTAGTATCAATGTATTCGCTAGGTTCGCAATTCGAAGATTTTAAGGGTTACACTGGTTTAGTCATTACGGGCGCTTACGAAATTATCGTCAGTAAATTTATTCGCTTATACATGGCATTTAAGCCTACAAGTGACTAAATCATGCTTTGAAGTACTGCAATCCATCCATAAACTATTATTATGGTAATAGTAATATTAACAGAATATTATTACTGTTTGAAAGGACATCAACTGCTTTATCGTTCATAATGTGCTTTTTAAATCCTTAAATAACTCAGTTTCTCCTTAGCCACCCTTAATTAGGTTAACTAACTTTATTTATAAGTCACATTAACATGCGATAATCGGTTGCCGCTGCTGGCAGGACAATATTCTAGAAACTGAATTAAGATAGGCTAAAACTTTGAGCTCCCCGGTTTGTAATAAACCAGAGCAAATCTTTGTATACGACGGCAACGGCAAGTGTTGTCATAAGCTGTCGCTAAACTGATGAAAGCAAATAACCTTGCTAAGATCAGGATCCACAATTGCCACTTTCTGTGTCGGGTAGTACTATTCCAAAGCTCAATTGAAAAGGTTGGTCATTAGATTCACTTATTGCAGATAGTATTGCGGTTACTGAGTCAGACACTCGCAATTATTGTTCAATCGCCTCGGCGAGTGACATTCCGACACGCCTGCAGGCTGTAGTCGGGATCGCCTCTGAATAGTAGTGCTCTGTAAAAGGTGGTGTAGAAATACACAAACGCAATACAATGCAACACTACTTAGAGATGTTTTAGAATCAACATTAGTCGGGAAAATATAATAATATATAATATACAGCTTTACGATTTAATAAATTAATTAATGTGCTATACTGTTGCAGAATGTGTTAGAACACGACACGCTAAAAGAGGTCGATTCAATCCGTGGTTCCAAACATTCTAAACGAACGAGGCAAGACTCGTACCACCATGGACCTCCTTGTGGATTACACTCTGATTTCGGCGTAGTGCTCGTGATTAAGATGGTGCCCATTGCTCTAACTTCGAGCAGCGCTTTGGATGTTTGGCTATTACGATGACTTTTACGATTACATATAGAACTTGAGTCCACAAGATAGGCGGCCTTGTAGAGGTTATGTTATTTTTACATTATAGCCATGAGATGTAGCAAAGTCGCGTCTAAATATAAATACCTCAATAAGACACCATTAAATCGTGAGTGTCTGATGCCATTTATTCGTGAACTTTGGTAATGCTATAATTTCATGTTTTTCTGCCGCCGATGCGCTCATTTTTATAGGCATTGCTTTTACTTACAAATTATCAATAGCCTGAATAGGAGGTGTTTAAGCACGGAGAATAACATCATTGTTTCATCAGTTTGACTTAATCCCGCAGTTAACCAGTTGTCGTAAAAATAGCTTAACATGCTGTCTGGATCTTTGAATTGAACCAGAATAATAAAATAATATAATTATGGAAAGGAGATGTATATGGTTAGGGAATTCTTTCAGACAGCTGGTGCATCGTATTTTAATGTAGGACAGAAGGAGTTGTGTTAAAGTCTTGTCGATTTGCTTCGCCGGCGTCTGAACTATGAAGATTATATTATGCTGTTTGCTAGTGTTTCCAGCTGACTGGGTCTATAAATTGAAACTTAATAAAACAATTGCTATCTGCTCTGCGTTCTCCTGAAGTCGTAGGCCTATTAGGCATGAATTTGCAAATTCGCCAATATTAACGTACAGACACCTTTAAAACATATGAGGTTTCTCTTTACTTTAAGAGGCGCTCTATAAATGGAAACTTAACAGAACAATTACAATCTGCTCTGCGTTCTCATGGAGTCGTAAGCCTATTAGGCATGAATTTGCAAATTCGCCAAAATTAACGTACAGACTATTTATAGATTTTAACGTTAGGCCCTATAGTCCCCATCTTGCTGTTCAAAAGATCCTCTGAATGCATAACGCACAGACACCTTAAAAATTTGTCCCACATCTGATATTTCAATCAGAAATCTCGCTCGCGTTAAATTTAAGGCTTAACCTAACCCATGTTAAAGATCAATTTAGTTGAGATTTCAGCCTGATAAACACAAAACTATTGACTGCAATGGATTATATTACAGTAATAGGTCAATCCTGGATTTTGAATTGTTGTTAATAAACAATTATAAAAAAACAATTTTTTTTCATTTTCATTTTTTTTGGGGGGGAAATCCAAAGAAAACATCATTTTGCCACTCCTGGCCAACGGCAGTTGAATAGTTGCTATATTTAGGCCTACTGTAAACTTACACCTGGCGACTGACTATCTGCGCCTCAGATTCACATTTCGGTGTGACCTTGCGCGCGTTATAAATCTAGCAAATAATAATAATACATTCGGGCTGACAAACACTGCTTTGCTTCAAGTAACATCCCAGATTATGAGTTCATTCATTCGTTCATTCTGAGCATTTGTATAGCGCCCCTTAAAGAACCTACTCAGAGGCCATAGGTGACCTCGAGTCTTCTTACATTGTAAAAGTCGTCTAGATAACTTAAGCCTGACATGTATCCTTGCTTGGTGTAGACATACATGTATGCGCGCACTTGTGAATTGTATTGTATCGTAATTGTGTATTTCTATACCGTCTCTTACAGACTACTACTCAGAGGCGGTCCTGACTACAGTCCGGGGGTGCGTCAGAGTTTTATACGCCGAAACGCTTGAACAGCAGCGGGTGGGATTCAAAACTGCAAATCTTCGACATGTTTGTGTCCTTGGACGTTGCATGGCGCAACACTGTTTTGAACACCATCTTAACCTAATTTCTACTCTGTATAAATAATTCAAACATCAGATACTCCAAACCTCAGTCTCCTTAATCAGTCCACAGAGAAAAAGCAACCAATATCCCATATGGTGATCTCGAAAGGGGCTAGTCCCAACGACTGTTAAAGAAGGAGGGCGATGATAATTTCATCCTTGTCACGATTAAGCAGAAAACTGTACGCTCATCACGATGTCATAAAATGTTGTAAGCTTTCTAATGCATTTGTCAGTCAACAAAATAGTGATGAATCTTGCATGCGTCATGTTCTTGTAGTGGGTGGTGTAAGATGTCCATGAATAATGGCATGTCTGATTTCAATTTTATACCTAGAACCTTGCATAAAACTATGTATTTATTTACTCACTCGTATTTTTTTATTCGCATATTTCGCGACCGCCTCTTCAAATCTACTACTACCTTGTGGGGCGCGGTAGTGTAGCGGTGATGTTCGCCGTCTTGCAACTGAAGGGTTGCAGGTTCGAATCCCACTCGCCGCATAAGGACCTGAACAAGTCCATCATTCACGGTTGCTCGTGGCGCTTGTGTAAATTCCGACATACCTTCACGCTGTAGTCGGGACCGCTTCTTAGTAGTCAAATTGTAATTCCTTTAGCAAGCATCCACAAAAAGTTCTGACATGAGTCAAATTGACAAATCATGATAACCATTAAAATAAGACTTACTAAATATCGGAGATAATTAAGAAATACAGGTGTGCTTCTCATTCAAAACGATACTTACAGCAACGCGTCCAGAATAGAATACAAGTAGGATCCTATTATACGAAATATTATAAACGTTGTAAGTTTGTTCTATTAGAAAATGGATACAGTGTCAATGTGGAATGTTCTAATACCGCTCTTGATATTACTTTGAACGTTTTCCGCACATACCGTTTTCCAGTGGAAGAACCTACCGTACTTATTGCGATTCTGTAGTGAAATGGCAACACAGCTGTGTGTGTGTTTATTTATTTTATTTTTAATATATTTCTACACTGCCCCTTAAAGTCTATTTACCACTCAGAGGCGATTCCAATCACATCTCGGAGGTGTGCCGAAGTCAACACGCTGAAGCGTCACGATCAATTGTGAGTGAAGGACTTGCTTAGGGTCCTTACGTGGCGGGTGGGATTCGAACCCTCAGCTTTTTAGCTGCAATACGGCGTGCGTGTATGTTTGCGCGTGTGCCCGTGTGTTACGTGAATTAATACCATGAAGAACCATGCCTGGTTTTAGCCGACCACCGTCCACCAATAATATATACTAGAATAACTAGATGTCGCCACGCTCACCGATTAAGACAACTATATCGCTACAAATACCTTTAAAATTGTGTCACCTTATAAATGTATACTTACACATCGCGCCGTATTTGTTGAGCTCAAACAGTAGATTGAAAAAGATTAATTAACGTTAACCTCATTCGCTTAGCAAGGCCTGAGTCTGGCACTTCCAAAGTGAGAGCCATAGTGCCTTATAAGGTGAGTTTATAAGGTCTTATTTTTATTATTAATCATCAGTTTAACGTCGCCCTATGACATAACAGGTCGTTGGCGACAATTCAACACACACAAACAAACAATAACAGAATTCAGCAACATACACGAAAGCTATATGCCAACTAGAATCATTATAAAAAGTATCAGTATATACCTCATTTTGATATATGCTCACTGACAGCAGAGATTTGTTTTATAGAAACATCATTTTTATATGCACAACAAATATTTTTTCAATAGTTCAGAAATGTCCTCCTTCTTGCAGTCAAGTAATAAATGATTTATGGTGTCCTTGACTTGGGACGTATCACACAAACCATTCAAATGTTTTTTTCATAACAAAAAGCCGTTGCTTGGTATTTGCCACACCAAGTCGCAATCTTGAAATCTGAACTTCTTTACGCCTTAAAGGATCAAAATATTTGATATTTGTGTTCACAACTGGACAAATAATTTTATAGAAATGTCCAATTGTGTCATTGCTATATTCTAATTGCCACTTGTCTAGAACAAAAAGATTAATCAATGTATTAATTTCTTGCAATTCAAGATAATTTGTAGAATTTACATGTTCTATGCTTAAGGCGTCCTTAGCCAGAATGTCCGCTCTATCATTTCCTGACAGACCAACATGACTTGGAATCCAAATAAATCTTAGTTGATTAGGCTTCAGTTGACCTATGAGGTATAGTAAAGAATTAAATAAAACAGATCTAGATTCACAGCAAGATTTCTTAATTGATGTAAGTGAGAGCCATAGTGCCTTTATAAGGTTAGCTCATAAGGTCTTATCGGCGTAATTCTCTTGTATATAAGCAGTATACATCTAATCATAAGCATCGTATATAAGCATTTAACGTAACTCACTTCTCGAACTGGAAGTGAGACAAAAATCGAAGAAGATCTGCTATTGACGATTTAACGAAGCTCGCAACACAGAGTTAACACCTATTTTAAAGTACTACGAGTAGCCTACGGTGACGTAGTGATCTGGATCTGAGACTGCGACTATAGGGTTCCCCGGTTTGACTCCTCTTTAAGCCACTGCGTGAAGACACTGAGCAAGCCTTTCCACGTGCTGGAACCAACTACGGAGAAGGCTCGCTGTTGCATCGTGGCCGTACGGGCAAAAGGGACTACTAAGTCTCCATGGGCAGGTGAACGAAGTGAGTGTCGGTCACCCCCCAAATGAGACGGAGAGAGAAGGTTTGTTTAACGACGGTGTATGACACAATGGCCTTTACCGTCGGAGGCAAAAATTTGCTCGGTTTATTACAATGAGACGGGATGACAGCGTTCCTTTAAGTAGAAAGGTGCTTCCCCAGAGAGGCAGCGCCAGATCGCAGATGCAACACGGAAGCAGATGGTATGAGAGCCAGAAAGCCAATGCAGTACGTCAATAAGACTATACTAACGACAGCTTATGACAACAGAGGTCGTTGCCATAGGAACAAACACTATACTGGGTTAAATTCAACCGTAATTTTTACTGGCCATGAAGCTCCTTCAGTTTGGATTTTGTCACCCAAGAGCAGCACTCAATTTTAATCATGCATTTATTGTTGGTCACCGTTAAACACCTTCATTCTCGAAACAAATCCCTTATATAAAAGTGATGGTCCATAAAATTATCTGATTGCTTGGCGAGATATCAGTGAGGAGTAGGATATGGTTTTGAATAAAGGAACATCTGTACACATAAATATTATTATTTATTACAAAGGTTTGTGGTATTCAAGCCCAGTTTCTATCTACTTCTTTACCGCTCGGATTGTCTTTTTTAAACCAGCAGTGCTCTTAGATGGCAACTGATCAATGTACATATCCCATCAGATGCTCTTAAAACTCTTACATCCCTATTCCGGACTCATCTTATCCTCGGCTACCCAAGCACCCTACCAAACGACATCCACCTTAACAGCTGTTGATATGTTCCTCTCGCCTCCTGGAATTCCGACCCTTGACCACAACTCTTCTGATTCGACGCAGCGATCGAGAGGCGGCTGCTGTGCGCTTCGCCTCTGAGTTGCGCTCTACAGATTCTGAGATTACGATTACTCTACTTATTGTCGAGAATTCCGGGGTTTATATAATAATTTATGTTAACCTGTGATCGACGGTGCCCTAGGTTTTATAGTTAAGATGATTTGCGACACCTTCCTTCTCTACACAGCATGTGATTGACACTTCGCTCAGAAACGGATGTGGTAAAACGATTTTTGATAGTTATACCACTATTATTTCTTAGACAACTCCCAGGCTCTTGTATTATTATTTAATCCTCGAAGGAGCCCATTGATAAATAGCGTCTGAATACTATATGTTAAAGGTGTCGAAGGCTCATTTAGCTACACCGGCAAGACCGCATAACACGTACATATGTTGTTTAGGACAGCAGTTTGACTCCCGATGCTGGCAAACATTAATAAACTCTGATCTTAGGCTAACACGGATAGAATATCAATAGAATTATTATTTGTAATATCTGTGACGTACGTTGGCAACGGCCTCTGTTGTCATGAGCTGTGGTTAGACTGATGAAACAAACACAACAAACACAGAGAAAATGGTGATACATTGTCAGCAAATGTTAGCGGCCAAAGCGATAGGAACCAAAAGAGAAATGCAAAAACAATATCTTTATTGCGCAATGTCCTTTAAACTCCCTTTTTATCGGGACTAGCATTTATTATAAATTTGGCAACTACAAAAGTTCCAGAAGTTCATCAGTGATTTGTTTCACCCTGTCACATTGTGCCGTCGAATATTTGCGACCGTCATGATCAATAATTTGTTTAGGCAGTGGTAAAATAAACGTCATCCACTGAACGTCCACACCAACAGCTTTTCGAGACGTTGTTGTCTTCAATGTTAGATAGAATAAAGACAATATTTCGGATGGTAATAATTCCCAGCCTTGATATTCATCCTTATAACGGCATACGGCGTTGGAGTTGAGCAAAGAAGCTATTAGTAAATTTAACATTTGAATTATTGTGTTAGAGTAAATCTACGGTGCGCACAGGACCCACGGGACTCTTAGTATACCTTCAATCACTATTAACTCCCAATTGTCCTTCTCGATGCTTGCGATAATCAGATTTCGGTCTCCTTAACCTTCAGATGCCCAAGCTATTTTTCGTCACACCAATGCCCAACGTGTATGTTGCTGAATTCTATTGTTATTTGTTTTTGTATATTAAATTGTCGTCAACGACCTGTGATGTCATAGGATGACGTTAAAGTGATGATTAATAAATAATATGATTAACAATTAGCCCTGAGTAATCTTTAGATCAAGAGAGGTCACTAGAATCAATTTTATCTTAAGTCGAGTTAAGTGAAATATATTGCTACAGTAAAACACGTTTTGAAGGTGTGTAATGCCAACATTTCGCTAACTGTTTTAGCAACATCAAGTATTGTATTGTATTGTATTTGTGTTTTTCTATACCACCTCTTACAGACCACAACTACACAGAGCGGGCCCGACTACACACTGCCGGTGTGTCGGAGTTTTAAACACCGAAGCATGGTTATTCTGTGAGGTGCTTTATAAATTTATAAGTACACATTTACTGTTCAACAGTCATTTCTGCCGTTGGTCCTGGTTCTATAGATGGAAGCAGGAAGGGTCCCTCCATCCGCCGGCGCCAGTTTTACGGAGGAAGAAGAAATCTCCTCGTTCGGTCAGGTAGGCCTACGGCAGGTATAATATTATGGCGAAATGTTTGCACGAGGTAAACATTGCTGAAGTGCAGAATAGGAAATTCAACAAATACACCGGGTGCAGACAGAATCGATCGAGTGATGAAACACTTAATGTACTCGGTCTTATTTGCCCTAGATGCGGTTTACATGTACGCTGTTAAACATGTATACGGTAATGTATCTGCTGCATCTCGGCTAATTTCGTGATTCTTCCAGCGCCGTTTACACACCGCCAAAGGCATGATTACCGATTGATTAGAACAAAGGCTTCTATCCCTATACCAAGCGGGCTTAGGTGCGCCCAGTGGAAAACAGAGGGAGCATTTTAATAATGTATAATTTCCAGAAATAGGGAAAGACTGGATAGAGGGGGATGGAACATGATTTTTGGGGGAGATGGAAGGTCATGGGTTTTTGAGCCCGGCTGCTTGCTTGGGGAGATACATGTAGAAGCCCCTGGGTTAGAGCTCTTCCATCCAAAGCGAGGTTTATTTATTATAGCTTTCAGTGGAATTTTACTGAAAACCGTCAACACCCTTAAAACGGTTCATTCGTGTTCTACATAAGTAAACGAAGGTAAAATCTTCCAATCATCTTTGGAAGTGTCCATTGCAATTTAGCAATAAAATATTATGCAATGTGCAGATGCTTAAAAGCGAGGAATTTTCTTATTGGACTGTTATATTCTAAGTAGTTTAGTTGTTATTCGTACAGAGTGTAAATATAATTATGTTTGAAAATCAGAAGCGGTTTCCAACTGATTATAAAGTCGACTTACTTATAAAGGTCTGAACATTTATTTAATCAATTTTGATGGCTTGAGCGCTCACATACAAAACGTCCAACTGCAAAGAAATTCTCGCACTATGGTGGAGCCAGTACTAAGCCTGAAAAAGAGGAGGGCAACGGGACTGATTTTCTTATCGCGTGAAATTGATTAATTTAAATTGTTTAATTGAAAAAGGAATGCTGTAAGTGGCCATACTAACATCCATCCATCAATCCATCCAT
>JAQFXW010004159.1:0-11295 GCA_034693945.1 Dendrobaena attemsi
GGGCTCCGCCCCAGACCCCGCTGGGGAGCTTACAACGCTCGCTCAGACCCCCTAATCGCTAGGGGTTACCTGCGCTCCGGTACCTTTTTATTTACGTCTACACCACTGGTTAGTTAGCCTATATACTTTGTGATTTGATTTGTAAAACATCAGGCTTTGGTCACATTTGAACAATTGCAACACTGACTTATAGTTCGGTTGTTTCGTTAACACGGATAGTCTAGTACACTCTAATCCAGTATTTAGTTAAGCAGTTAGTCATGCGATCGAATCACACCAAACACCAACAGATGAACGTACGATCGAGATCTCGCCTGATATAATATTATGGTTTCTGTTTCCGGCTTTTAAGAAAACCTAATCGGTTGAGTTGTTCATGTGCGTGTCTAGGAATCTCTATATTAGGCCCCTATTTAGTGGTCGATTAATGCCCCTAAAATAATAGTTTTTACCATCATTAATATCATCACTCCTACTTTGATGAGAAAGTCTTACCGCCGTTGCCGCTTCTACTAACGTTGTTAAACAATATCGAGCTTGATTATAACTTATACTTTAACGAGGTGTAAGTAGCTTCCGGTCTGTTTGTGATATTGTCCAGAGTGATTGGGCCCAGTTACAACAATTTTTAACTACATGTATCTTAAACTGTTTAATAATCTGGAAATGCGGAGTCATACGGTTGCGATGTGTAGCTTATCCTACACTGTCACAGCCATCGAGGTCAATGTATTGACTAGAGAGAATATGGCCTATCTATGATGAAGCGATGAAATTCAAACGGCCTTCACCCGGATGCCAGCATTAATACCACGTGACCTCGCTTTGTCCAATCAGCTCTCTAGTAGTAGGCCTATCCTCATTTAAATAGCCACGCCATCAGGCCACTGCGCTTGACCAATCAGCAACGACTTCTTATTAATAACAGCCAATCAGCCGTCTTGCAAGCAAAGCTAATTTAAATAATTATATATATCGCGAACTACTAAATCTATGGAATCTGTAATTAAATGTGCGGGCATACGGTCGCTGCAAAAACGACTGCAGAGATGGTTGCAACCCTGGTGCAAGTAATGCTCATCGATACTTTATGGATTCTAAAAATTTAACGGATGCCTACCCTGGTTGCATCTGTTCTGTAGAATGTATTGCACGGATCCCGGTTTCGTTTGAGAAGACTTCAGATTACACTCCAGGGACGAATTGAAGTAGGAGCAGAAGGGAAAGGTGGAGGTCGTTTCCACTGCGATGCAGTCGAGGTTCTGTGTGCAGTACTGGAGACAGGCAGCGGAATCCCTGGAACGGATCGCGGGAACAGGAATGGATCCATTGGATGCAACGTTGTACTTGATATCCCACGATGGATGACACACTGCAATTTAAATGCTTACAAATAGACTACGCAAAACCGATATTCTGCAGTTGTTTCAACAACGTACACGTAGACAATGCTTCTATAAAACAATCGGCAAGGATATGGATGAAGCAATTATTCACGAATGTCGACTATTATTGTTGAATCAAGAAATGTTCTAAACAGTTATAAGGAGAACATAAATGGTGGAAAGATTAGAACAAACAAAATCGAACTATAATTCGACGAATCACTCTAAACGAAAAGTAGGATAACTAAGATAGCCGCTTAAAATTTCGTTCTTTAAGTCCCAACAAAATTCCGGGTTGTTTAATTAAATATAACCAAAGAGCTTTAATAGATGTCGTTCCCAAACCTTTCATAACCGGAGAGCCGGAAAGCAAGGGCCCAAGCATCCGGGCTCAGACACTCATTACCTACCATTTCTCCCCCACAACAATCTTCTTCGGTCCCCTCCGACCAGTCTTCCCCCTATTTTGGAACATTATACATTATAAAACGTCCCGCCCTGTTTTCCACTGGGCGCACTTGCGCCCGCTTGGTATAGGGATAGTCGGAGAGAAGCCTCTGCCGGAAAGAGGCTACGGTGAAGGTCATGGTATACCTCTAAAGAATGATTTACATGAAGGACTACAAATAAATCTCATGCAACCCTTTTATACACAGTTTTTGTATTTCGCACACCTAGTTTCTCGAATTTACAAGCCATTAATGGTCTCGATAAAACATGAAGTAATGCAATGAACAGAATCTTCCTACCTCTTGAACAGGAATCCATCTTCTTAAATTCTACAGCAGAATTCATCGTTCTAAGCTTCGTCCGGTTGTATTGTAACTTGCAGTCCTCCGTTGGAGCATACTGGAAGGAGACTCCGAGGCAATCACGGTCGCTCGCACATCCCATCATGCATCGAATTTCCGGTTCAAAATTCCTTCTCGTTCCTGGCCAGGTCTGCAGGTCGGCAGTCATCAAGGAGAACTTCGGATGGCAGAATCGAGGCTCTGGAAGCAGAACGAGACATGTGGTGGGGCGCGGTAGTGTAGTGGTGAAGGTCGCCGCCTTGTAACCGAATGGTAGCAAGTTTGAATCCCACCCGCCGCGTAAGGACCTTGAGCAAGTTCCTCACTCACAATTGCTCATTGCGCATGTAAACTCCGACACACCTCTGGGTTGTAGTCGGGATCGCCTCTTAGTACGAGACTTGAAGGGGCGGTATAGAAATGTGTGGATAGATAAATAAAATAAGTGAATGTTCTCAGACTCCGTGCATAGTCCTCGTTCAATGCGGTCTTGATATTGAGAATGCATTTGCTTATAATGGCAACACAAGGTCAGAGAATGCTTGTTTCAATATAATACGACTGTTAACCTAACAGTAGCCCTTTGCAAGACGAAGATGTTACTCGAACCAAGATCAATGTTCATGTATTCACTTGCGAAAAATAAGGAACCTTATTTTGACAAGAACTGTAAATATAAATATTGCAACAAATGCTCAGCAAGTTGCATTTCGTAAACTCTAATTTCCTTATCTCCAGTTGCAATCCAGCAGGACACTCAAAATGCAGAAATCAGCAACAATAGACTTTTTCTACAGAGTTCTTCCTTGAGACTTCAACTGGTTATAAAAAGCCTCACGATTTCTATTTACGGTTTTATTTAGCAGCACATAAAGAGGTTCTACAGATGGTGGAAGAGAAAAGATCCATAATTGAGACAATGAGAAGCCGACAAAGGAAGTGGATAGGCCATATTTTGAGAGGAAACGCCATTATAAGAGTCATTATAGAAAGAAGACTGGAAGGGAAGAAGACACACGGAAGACCACGAAAGATGATTCTGGACTGGATGATGCTGGATGATGGATATGCATGACTGAAGAGAAGAGCACACAACAGGGAAGAGTGGCGTCGTTGGACATAATTTATGGACCTGCCCGAGGGCAGAGCACTAAAGAAGAAGAAAAGAGCCTATTATGAGCGAGTGTCTAACTGTCTTACCTCGTATGTCGCATTTCCTTCGTAGTACATACTGATGGACCCCGATCTGCGAATACTTTGCCTCCAGTTTCTCCTCGTCCGTGTGTATCCAGCACTCCACTGGACTGGGATTCATGTTGATATCGACGGCACGACATCCGCTTATACGAGTGGCACATGCGTTCAGACAGTCGTCGACGGTGGTGATGTTGGGAAACATCGTGGCGCCGATTGAACTCGTGTCGTTCACCTTCTCCCACCCAGGGTGACAACCTTCAAAAATACACAGCAACAGGTCATTCAATCTTAACCTCCACATTCCAAGATTCAAAATCTGAACGCAAAGCACCAGCCTATAAAGACCCACTCGAGAACTCTGCTGCACATCAGAAAAACTCTGCTGCACGTCCGAAAGGTCGCGGGTTCGATTCCCACCCAAGCCGCTGCGTAGGGACCTTCGGCAAGTCTTTCACTCACAACTGCTCGTTGCTCTTCGGCGTGTTAACTCTTGACACACCTGCGGCTGTAGTCGGGACCGCCTCCGAGTAGCAGTGGGCTTTAAGAGGCGGTATAGAAATACACACATAAATACATACATCAGTGAGGTTATGTGGTGTGAAGGCTGTTGCAGTTAATTTCATGGAGGAAAACAAAAGCTTGGAAAGCAGAGGAACGAATGGTCTAAAATAAGAATTCTATTCAAAGTGAAAAGCAAGATATGGCACCAATAACTGTATTCTGCCAAATTTTATTTTTTAAACACTTGCATGGCGAGATTGTCTAAGAAATGTTCCAGTGAATTAAAACAGCGATTGAACAAAAGGATAAATAGTCAAAGGATGACTTTAGTTTATAGTTTAATTTAAGAGGAAAATAATTATTATCGCCTGCACGTCTCATTGTAAATGGGCCTTAATGAAACTGCAAATGTGATTCAAATCCGTCATCGTGCAGAAGCAACAAAAGCAAAAAATCGAACACGAACATTTTTAGAACCGATCTTCGAAACACCATTATGCTAATAAATCAAAATTGCTTACTTGGTAATGCCTCTGTGACGGCCATCGCTATCGTAGTCTGCGTCTGTGCCTCCGTCGTCGTGTGAAGCAGAGAGGGCAGTGAACTCACAGAACCCGATGACGTTGTCGCCTTGACCTCTGCAGACGACTTTGACGTCGAGATGACGGCAGATGACATCTTAAACGGTGCATTACTATCGGACGCAGCAGCAGCAACAGTCTCGCGCGTTGTAGACGTTTCGGAAGATACGGACGCAGAGATGATGGATGAGAACGATTTATCACTCGCAGACAAGTCATTCGACGCCCATTTGAGAGTCGTAGTATCGTCAAACGACGAAGTAGAAATTGGCTCAGCGATACGGGATGAGAGACTAGACGTTTCAACCGGTGGGTTTCTGGTTGCAGTAAATGCGGACGTACTCGGCGACGTTGTTGATATTGGTATGGAGCTGGATGAAGCCGCACTCGATGACGTTAGACGTGACGAGACAATTGTCTCTGAGACAAACGTCTTGGAAACTGGTCTAAACGTTGATGACGTCCCAGGTGATGCAGTTTTATAGGTTAAAGTATCCCCAAACAATGAATTGGTCGCAGTGGGTAAAGAGCGAGAAGTGGGAATGACTGACCTCGTTGACGAATACGGCTTCAGACCGTCACTCCTGTCGGAAGTAGACGACACCGTAGATGTTGGATGTGCATTTGCAGTCGTAACGTTTTGTATCGGTGGATCATCGGTTGTGACTTTTGATGACGCAGTATTAGTTGACGATGTAAATTTCCACGTGTTTCCACTTGCGGTTGTGAAGTTTGCTGGTGTGCGAGTTCCAGTTGTTAATTTCAACGGCATAGCTTTTCCAGTTGTGAAAGTCAACGGAATGGCTGTTCCATTTGTGAAATTCAATGGCATAGCTGTTCCAGTTGTGAAATTCAACGGAATGGCTGTTCCAGTTGTGAATTTCAATGGCATAGCAGTTCCAGTTGTGAATTTCAAAGACTCTGAACTGGCAGTTGAAAATTTCAACGGTGCAGTTACTGTAGCTGTGAAGTTCGAAGGCAGAGCGGTTGCTCTCGAGAAATTCGACGATGCATTAGTTTCAGTTGTGAATTTTGACGGCGTAGAAGTTGCTTTTGAAAATGTCGACACAGCTGCAGTTGTGAACGTCGATGGTGTAGCGGTTGCCACGGTAGAGTTCGACGACGAACTGGCTGCCGTTGTGAATTTCATTGGCATTGCATCAGTTGCAGCTGTGAATCTCGATGAATCATTAGCGTCTGTTGTGAATTTCGTCGACGAATTCGCTTCTGTCGTGAATTTCGACAGCATAGCAGTCACTGTAGCCGACGTGACAATCGATGGCATCACAGCTGCCCTTGTCAAGTTTGAAGACGCCTTAATTGACGTTGTCAATGTTGACGGTGTAGTTGCAGCTCCGGTGATCTTTGCAGTACCCGTCGTGAATTTCGATGGTGTAGCTGTACCTCTTGTGAAATTCGATGGCGTTGCCGTAGGCGTCAAGTTTGAGGGTTCAATACTACCAGTTGTAAATTTCAATGGCATAGCAGTACCCGTCGGCAATTTTGACGACGTAGCAGTACCAGTTGCGAACATCGATGCCGTGCCAGTACTGGTCGTGAAGTTTGAAGGCGCAACAGTACCAGTTGTAAATTTCGATGGCGTAGTGGTACCCGTCGTCATTTTAAATGGCATAGTTCTACCTGTTGTGAAATTCGATGATGCAGCACCCGTTAAGTTTGAAAGCGCAACAGTACCAGTTGTGAAATTCGACAACATAGCAGTATCAGCTCCCAATTTTGCTGGTGTAGCTGTACTAGTTGTGTATATCGATGTCGTAGCAGTACTGGTTGTGAAGCTTGAAGCCGCAACAGATGCAGTTGTAAATTTCGATGGCGTAGAAGCACCTGCTGTGAAGTTTGACAGCACAACCATACCTGTTGTTAATTTTGATGGCATAGTAGCACCGGTTGCGAAGTTTGACGCCACAACAGTACCAGTGAAGTTTGATGGCACAACAGTACCAGTTGCTAATTTCGATGGCCTAGTAGCACCGGTTGTGAAGTTTGATGGCACAACAGTACCAATTGGTAATTTTGATGGCTTAGAGGCACCGGTTGTGAAGTTTGATGGCACAATAGTACCAGTGAAGTTTGACGGCACAACGGTACCAGTTGCTAATTTCGATGGCGTTGAAGGACCAGTGAAAGTACCAGTTGTTAATCTTGATGGAGAAGCAGCACCGGTTGTAAAGTATGAAGACGTCGCATCACCCATTGTGAATTTCGATGGCATAGCAGTAGCAATTGTGAATTTCAGTGGCGTAGCAACACCTGATGTGAATTTTGATGGCACGACAGTACCCACTGTGAAGTTTGAAGACGTCGCATCACCCATTGCGAATTTCGATGGCATGGCAGTACCCATTGTGAAGTTTGAAAGTGCCACAGTTCCAGTTGTGAATTTTGATGGTGTAGCAGTTCCAGTTACAAATTTCGATTTATCAGCAGTAACCGTTGTGAATTTTAATGGCGTGGGAGTAGTCGTTGTGAATTTCGATTGCATAGTGAACTTTGCGAAGTTTGAAAGCGTAGCAGGACCAGTTGTTGATTTTGATTGTGTAGAAGTACCCGTTCCAAATTTTGCTGGCATAGCAATACCAGCTGTGAATGTCGGTGGTGTAGCAGTACCAGCTGTGAAATTCGATAGCATCACAGAGCCAGTTGTGAAGCGTGAAGTCGTAGCAGTACCCGTTGTGAATTTCAGTGGATCAACAGCACCGGTTGGAAGTTTCTGTGGATCAGCAGTACCCCTTGTGAGTTTCGATGGTTTAGCACTACCAGTTGCAAATTTCTGTGAACTAGCAGTACCAGTTTCGAATGTTGGCGTCGCCACAGTACCCGTTGTGAATATCGATAGCGCGGCAGTATCCGTTGCATTGTTCGACAGTAATGCGGCTGCAGTTCCGAAGCTCGGCACGACAGCGGTTATATTTGTGGCTTTCGATTGGGCATCAGCCGCAGTAGATTTCACAGCGGTCTTCGTCAAAGCATCGCGCGGTATGGACGTAGCAGGCAAATCAGTTTTGAGGGAGATCACAGGAGCAGAAGTTTTCAATTCAGACAGAATAGTGACCACGACGGTTAACGGATCAGCCTTAGTAGAAGCATTAGCAGAGTCGTTTAATTGATTGAATGTATCGTCATCTTCTAGATCAGCTGGAGTTGGATCGACCATTTCAGCAGAGACATTCACCTTTGCAGTCGTCAAGGTCTTCGAGAGAGTCGTGGAGATGCTAGACGGATTGGAAATGGTGGTCTTTGAAACGGACGACAGCTTTGAAGGAGTTGCGGATATGGAGGACAGCTTGGCAGCAGACGTGGAAACAGAAAGTGACAACAACCCAGTTGTGGAGATGGCAGACTGTTTGGCAGGAGTTGTCATGGAAAAAGCAGACGGCGTTGCAGTTGTTTTCATAGATACGGACGCTAGCTTGGCAGTTGTCATGGATACAGCTGTTGGCTTGGCAGGAGTCGTCATGAAGACATCCGACGGCCTGGCAGTTGTCATGGATACAGCCGATAGCTTGGCAGTTGTCATGGATACAGCCGATAGCTTGGCAGTTGTCATGGATGCAGCCAATGGCTTGGCAGTTGTCATGGATGCAGCTGATAGCTTGGCAGTTGTCATGGGTACAGCCGATAGCTTGGCAGTTGTCATGGATGCAGCCAATGGTTTGGCAGTTGTCATGGATGCAGCTGATAGCTTGGCAGTCGTCATGGATACAGCTGTTGGCTTGGCAAGAGTCGTCATGAAGACATCCGACGGCTTGGCAGTTGTCATGGATACAGCCGATAGCTTGGCAGTTGTCATGGATGCAGCAAATGGCTTGGCAGTTGTCATGGATGCAGCTGATAGCTTGGCAGTTGTCATGGAAACAGCCGATGGCTTGGCAGTTGTCATGGATACAGCCGATGGTTTGGCAAAAGTTGTCATGGCGACAGCAGACGTGTTGGCAGCAGTCGTCATGGAGACGGACGATGGTGTGGAACGAGCTGTGGAGACAGAATTTGTTGAAAGATTCGCCGAGACAACAGCCTGCTTGGAAGGAGTGGTGAATACAGGTCTAGTGATTGAAGTCTGCTGATTGGAAGGCGTCGTGGAAAGCAGAGTGGGCTTAACAGGAGTGGTTAGAAGCTCAGACTGCTTCGAAAGTGTTGCGGGCATCACAGCAGAGGAAGAGGACTTGCTCGCTGGAGAGTTAAAAGGCGAAAGTGTCTTCGTCGACATTCTTGGACTCTCTGTTGCATGCGAATACACAATTATGCGAATAAACTATTTGAGAGTTAAAATTCGCTCAGTCAGGTGCATGTTAATATTAAAATGATATCCAATGGTAAATAGGCCTAATTTTTAGCCGCAAGCAAACAAAGGCTCGACTTTCGTTTGGGGCGGGGCTTGAACTTCGTTTACGGGGCTATAGCGCCCCAAGCCCAACGCTAGTTACGTGCTTGGGAATTACAATGCAATCATTGTGCTTTCATTGTACATTAAAACTTGTAGCGCCAGATATTTTGAAAAGAAAGCCTACTGAACAAGATAGCGACAGGAACATTAATCTACGCAAGCAGTTAAAAGGAGAGAGAACGAAACGCATTTGAGCAGATTTGAGATAGTTACACTAAGCACGTAAAGGATAATCAGCTTCTTATTCAAGGCTACGACAATAGCACTTCTACAATTTTGTTTGGCATCAATCTCAATTATTTTCAACATAATTATTGACGAATAAAATGCAATCGGCAAGAATGAATAACCCGAAATGATAGTAGATAGCATGGTTAGAGGAAGAGTCGTTAAGCAGCACAATTCCAGAACCAGACAAACAGTCTTCCTGAAATACAGACTGTCCGAAGCAGAGAGCTCCTTCGAGTCACTCTGGTTTCACATCGACCTGGCTTCTCCAATGGAGCAACGAGTTCGAAACGTCTTAATCATTATGATTGCTACTTTATAGAAGTCATTCGATCACGTTTATCAATAACCGATTGCACTTTATAGATTAATTGTGGGGCGCGGCGGTGCAATGGGATAGTAGCTGCCTTGCGTCTAAAGGGTCGCGAGTTCGATTCGTAGGCCTATTAGAAATCCTTCATTCACAATTGCTCATGGCGCTTCAGCGTGTAAACTCAGACACACCTCTGCGCCGAGTCGGGGCCGTCACTGAGCAGTAGTGGACTTGAAGGGCCGGTATAGAAATGTGAATTAAAAAATGAATAGGCCTAAATAAGTATTTCCAACGTAGCAACACTTGGAACGGCCACTAAATGTTAATAGACAAAGAAACGAGAAGATAAGAGATTTAATGGCATTCCTACCTGTTGAACAGCTGAACTCCCGGATGTACTGATGGACGTCAGCGAGAGGTCCCCTCGCTCTGACGTAACCGTCGCCATAGTGCAGAAAGCATCTTGGAGATGTTGGCGAAGTGTTGTGGTTGTAGTCGATGGAGCTGCAGTTGTTGATGGCGCACAGTTCTTGGCATTGTCGAGCGCTCTCCACTTCCGGATGCTGTTCCCCGTAGAAGGAGTTTGTGTTGGGGGAGACCTGCCATCTCGTACCACATGCTGTCACAAGTGAAACCAGACACTTTGATCTAGTCTTCGGGGTGGATAGAAAACCTAATATCTTGCAAAAAGATTAAAGTAGATCACGATGGATTTATTTATGAATAGTTCTCCTATACCCGGCTTACGCTCGGGTCATTTCCCAGGCGTAATTTTGACGGCCCTAAGGCCTACAATGTCACCGATTGTTAACCCGGGCCGATAGGCCTATTTTACTGGCAAAGTATTTAGCGATTTAAACTGCCCATGCGTATCAATGTAAACTACATAGACGACCCTAACAGACTCTCAAAACAAGTTATAATCGTAATATAACGTAATTTGAATTATATAGAGTACATTCCATAAAAATTTTACACCTCAATCGGTCCTATGGAGTGTATGGCGTTCGCTTATCTGTAACAACATTCGTGCGACACCCACCGTCTTTTAACTGTGTTTTATAATTATAGTATTAGATGTAGGCACATCCACTGCTTAGAGATGCTTGTAAATCTTGTAATGTTCAAATAGCCTACTCATCCTCAATGCGCATGTTTACAGCTGCCCCAGATATAGGCGAAGTCACTTACAGTGCATTAGGCCCTACTTATAATTACCTAACGTTATTACGACGATTGTATTACTTGTGAATCGAATATCAAAGGATAGATGTTATCAAGCTTACACCACGTTATATACATGTAAGCTTAGAACCAGGAGTAAACAAGATAACCGCTTTTCAGGATCTCAATTTTAAAGTTCGTTCTAATTGACCCATTCGAGTGGGAGCAACAACACAGTGTTCAGAGGTGCCTGGTTCTGGCACTCAGCGTCATGTTGTGCTTTAAACAGTCACTCAGAAGATTCCACTTTAAAGTTTGCATTCGCTTCTCTCCCAATTGAAGGCACGTACTCGACTCATCTTCACACCTTGAAAGTTGCTCGATGACCACTTTCCAGCGATACGTCCCTTGCAATACAATAGCACTATGTAAATGTACAAATCCTACACCTGCTATACCTTCATAACCATATATTGTGAGGCGCGGTAGTGCAGTGGTGAAGGTCGCCGCCTTGCAACCGAAAAATAGCAGGTTCGAATCCCACCCGCCGCGCAAGGGCCTTGAGCAAGTCCTTCCCTCACAATTGTTCATGGCGCTTCGGCGTGTAAAGTCCGACACACCTCAGAGCTGTAGTCGAGACCGCTTCCGAGTAGTAGGAGACTTGAAGGGGCGGTATAGAAATGTGTTAATAAATAAATAAATAAATAGTGCCAAATCTCGAGGCCAAGAC
>JAQFXW010004160.1:0-11293 GCA_034693945.1 Dendrobaena attemsi
CATCGCATGATGACTACAGACTGAGACGTAGTAGAATGAACGATACAGAAGTTGCACTTAACCTATAGATGGCAGCCACACAGGCATTCTACATCTCGATTCACAATGCAGTCTAGTGAATGAAAGATGAGTCTTCCTGAGGGACGTTCTTTCCTGACTCCGGGATTGAACTCTTTCCGTCTGCACTTTGCACCAGCTTGAATCCAATACTCCACGACCCATAGCTGATGGAAAGAATGATGAGGGAAAGTATAAAGAAGGGAAGAACAATGAGAAAGAACACTTCGAAGAAGAATGGTGAGAAGATGACATGCATAAAGGGGATGCTGTTGTTTCTGGATCTGTTGGGACTTCCATGCCAAGGAATGATAATTGTAAGCAGACAATGCCACACATGTGCCTGTCAAGAGCATCATCTGTTGATAGATGGAAGCGATTGCGTATGCCATGAGTCCACGTGCTCTCCTATGCAGTGATTTCTCAAACATTCACACATCTTTAACAGGACTAGAACACACCTACTTGAATCCGGTCAAATGCCACCTGCAGCTAAAGGGTTAGCTGCGCCCAGGCACGGGAGGGGATGCATAGCCAGGCACCAAGCTTCACTCCGTTGGGGAAGGTTTCTTTCTATGTATGCCAAAGTTGTAAAAGGTTAATGCTCAACCACTCCCCCAAGAGTGTTCAACACTTTTCCCCAAAGTAGATTGGATGGTCACTGAGCAGGAAGCCGCTTTATAAAGACTGGCCTAGTGGCACTCAGAGGGGTTGGGAAAACCCTACAATGAGGCAGCATAACACCATGAGCCACACGGACCATTTGCCAAGTCTGATAGGAAATTCGATGCCAGACTTTGGTTGTTCTGCCCCTCAAAGACAGAGCACGAGCTGCTGCTGCTGCTGCTGCTGCCAGGGCCTCAAACATAATGGAACAAGTGCACAGCAAGCAGAAGAGAAGCCAGAGTGAAAATAAGATTAACGCTACCATCGGATCCATTCAACCTATGACGATGGTAAACGCAGAGCTGGCCAAGGTTCCACTCCTACAATAATAATGTCTTGGCTACAGCAGAAGGCCAAAATGACGGCCTTACTTACTTCATTATAGGCAATTCCCAAATAAAAAATTCATGCAACAGGTCAACCAAATAAGAAATGGCACCAATTATTTCAAATCTCAAGAAGAGACAGCAATAGCAGCCCTCATCCCCAACCCATCTCCCTCTTCAGCTTCTGACTCCTGCCCCTCATGTCAGAGCAATTCACGGACAGAGGAAAAGGCCTGCTCTGTTCTATCACACTCCATCTTCACTCGCATTCCAGCTGTGGACGGTTCAGTGACTCCAGTGCTTGGAGCAGCCTCTACCATCTGTTCAGCAGGCTAAGAATGCCACCATTAAATACAATTATTACTCCAGCAACTGCCTTTATAAAGCACTGCAGAAGTAGCCGAACCACTGGTGACAATACTAAATGAACTGACATAATTTCGGTTACCATTTGCCTCTATAGATTTTGTCCTGGAAGAAAGACAAAAGAGATAAACACCCAGCATATGAAGTTAATTGAGCATTATTAAATTAATTAAGATTGCACAGAAGTTTCGAAATCATCTACCTTTGTCCTATTTCTCTGGATGAAGGTATTCTCAGACTTTCTGTCTGAATGAATTCTCTCTGGCTGAAAATATTCTCTCCGGCTGAAAAAAACCTCTATGTGGTGGAAAATATTCTCTTTGGCTGAAAAGCTCTATGGCTGAAAATAATCTCTCTGGGTGATTAAGTTTTCTTCCTGGTGGGCTGCAAGTGCTTTCAACCCATCCTAAACATGCTGACCAGCCTCACCTAGATTACAAAATGTTTGCTACACCTAGCTGTCAATAGGAATTAGCTCTATCCGTCCAACTAATTATTCTCACAAACTAGTATCCTTAATTTTACATATTCACTAAAATAAAATAACAACCACATGCTATGATCAAGACGCTCAACATCAACCGACTTGTATCCATTAAACTGAAGATGATTATCATCTAGGTATCATCAGATTCACCTATATCATACATATATCGTCATATAAAATTGTGATGCATCAGAAAAAAGCTTCAGAAAAAGTTATGAAACATATTAAGTGAAATGCACTCAACACCTAGAACCCCGTCAAACAAAAAATTAAGTTGTGGTTTTGAAATCACAGGTCTTAATGGTTCGCTGTGTGTGACCGAGTGCATCCTGGAGAATGTTTGTGTGAGCAGGGACTCACTGCAAGTGTGATTTCACTAGGAGGGTGTCCGGAAGACAAAGGTGTCATCTGGCCACACCTGTGGGCTGGCCAGGTGGCTCAGTTCTCACTCCCATCCACTCAGCAATAGCACACACACACACACCATCTAAGCACACACACCATCTATCTATAGAAGTTGCTCAACCGGTCTGGCGTCAGTGACTCATCTATTGACAGGTGTGCTAAAAATCAAATAAGCTGCTACCTCTAAAAGGTAAAAGGAGGCCCTGATTACAACAGCTCCTCCTCGACAGGTAACACGTCATCTAGGAAACTCACCTGCACACAGGTGAACCAGTAGTAATCATAATACAATAAACATTACTTTTAATACCACTACACCCCCAGTAACACGCACTCTACTGATATTAATAATATGTTATAAATAGACAGCAAAGAACAAAGGATGCGTGGAAGCAAGTTTATTGAGTGAAAATTATATTAATAAGTAGAAAAACAAGTGTAATAAAAATAATTAAGCAGGATGCTTCAATACCAGCTGCAGGTTTCAGGTACATCTCAATAACCATACCAGAAATGAAACACACACACACACACCTCACCTGCAGTCCCTCCTCATATCTCGGCAGAGTCCCCACACAATTTCCAAACCTCAATGCTCATCAAAAACAAACAAAACTGATGTACATTGTATAAGTGTTTTGTCACTGTCTACAGAACTGCTCACTTCATTTAGCCCAGCTCAGTCAGATAGAATACCTTTTAGCTAAAAAATGTGTTCAGTTGCCTCAAAGCCCTATGTCTCTGCCACCAACGCCTGCCTGTATAGCCGCCTGCTTCGATGTCTGTCTGTTTGTCTGTCTGTCTGTGTGTGTCTGGTCAAACCGTCTCAGTTTCTGGACAACAAAATTGGACAGGAAAACAAGAAGCAAGCAGAATTCCAATTAAATGGAAGCTACAGAATAGCATTATCCGTTCGCCCCCACCCTTTCCATAATGTCTGCAATTAGGCAGCATTAAGCAGCAATTTCATCACACCTATCTTCACAGAAACTGAGCACTATCATCACAATAGCAGTCTCATGTATATGGCACAAAGAACCGCCAGTCAGTCGACTAACTTGCAAAGCTTCCTGTAAGGAAACCAGTAACAGAAAGCCATAATTTGTAAAGCATTCAATAGCCACATGCCACTTAAAGAACAGGAAAGAAGAAGCAAATACATATGATCCGGCTTTGATGATAACTCTGACAGTCCATAATGATGCTAGAATAAAGGGCTTTCTAAGAAAAAAAACTTCTCTCGTATTTGTATTTCTATATTGGGATATACGTCTCCCAGTCCTAACATCTACAGTTACAGATGGTTCTTGTTATTATGACCAACGTGTATTGCTATCATTCATACATGTGTATTCTGCAATGCACAATCACTCCCAAATGGGAATCTAGGGCAAGGTCTCAACACTTTCTCCTGCAGCACTCGTGAATAAGTCTGTGCCCTTATCTTAGCTTTGAAGCAATACTTAAAACATTCTGAGTTCCTGCTAGTAAAGTTCTAGACGAGACAAACTAATTAAAGTTAACACCAGAAATGCAACATTCACAATGTGAGCTATTAGGATATTTACCAATAGTTTCCTTGTTCTCATTCAGCCATTAAACCCTTTCATTTTATTGGGCTGTCCTTGTCCTGTGTCTAGTGTCTAAGTCAATAAATTTGTTTCTACAACATGTAAGGCTAAAGAGAAACCAAAGGTGAGTCATAAAAAAGCAGGAAATTGGTCAACCAAAACAGAATGAGGAGAACGATTTTTCCAGGCAAATCCGAATTCTACTCCAGTGACCATAGAGAAAAATCTCTGACCCTTCTGCAGGGCTTGTGCCAAGCGACTTGCTGATAGAAGCATATTAAGCTTTCCGTCATGCGTCTCGCCTATAACTCACTCCAGCAGCAATACCTACCCTTCAGAAATGTCTCAAAAGACCGACTATTTTGGTTAATGCTTTAGTAAAGGATTTGATAGATGCTTCAGGAAAGGCTCTAGTGCATACTTCTAAAGGCAAAGGCTATACCGAATGCTTACGCTTAGCGGTGAATGCTTTAGCCGAAACGCTCATATTGGACGATGCTTTAGAGAATGTTTTGAAAAATGCCTTGCCTCAAGTCACCATATTAGCTCAAGATACATTTCATTGGCTACTATGAAAGGCTGCAGAGAAACGAGAATACATCAGCACTTTCCTAACTATTCTGACCCAGCTGAGTCTAGATAGCATCACCCTTAGTATCAGTTTCTATACAAACAGATCGTCCAGCACCTCACGCTCCTCCATCAGATGCTGTAGCACCAATTGTCCGGACAGAAATTGCACAAAAGTCAGTCACATGACGCAAAACATCTTCAATAACACACATACATAGGGGCTGAATCTATAACTTCAAACATGGGGACAATTTTACAATGGCTCAGATCATATACAGTGAAAATTTGTATCCCCTTTTAGTTAGTAAACTTTTGAGACCACGACTATTTCCCAAGAGGCCAAAATTTTCATACGATATTTATGCCTAGCCTGTGTTACTTCTGGAGCAAATTTGATGGAATAAGGAAAAGGGACAAAACAGCATAACAACTACGCGTACATTTGCACAAGCCGCTGTAAATCAGCTGCCCTGCAATTAGACTGCGACCCCCGCACAGGCAAATGCAGCTTAAGGTGAAATGGTTTGCCATTTCACTGTGTCTGGCATTTAAGTGGCACGAAATAAATCTATTCGAAAGGTAATGCCAAAATAAATCTATTCGAAAGGCCAGCAAGCAATTTTGCGAGCAGCCAGAATAACAAACAAGATGCGTGAACATGCAGAATAACGAGCAAAGGGGAGAGAGAGAGTAACGGCCAACGACAAGCACAGGCCAAATGGCAAGAGTAATGAAGGAAACATGGTGACAATAAGAGCCAAAGGGGCTTCTCCCAGCAGTCCTCTCAGTCCCCTGTACGTTGTTGAACACCAAGGCCATGAAAGCAGGCGCGGAGGGAGTGGGTGGGTCTGCTGCCAAGAAGGGGAAAACGGCCCCACAGCATTCTATTGGGCTCTGTTCCCTTGGACGTAAACAGGCGGTCGTAAAAGGGTGCACTTTACACAGACGCCAATGCCAACATTTCCGAGTGAACGCCCTCTCTCTCGTATGCAATGTCTGGATCAGGCAGGCACTACCACAACCCACAAAGACCCTCAGACATAAATCAGTAACAAAACGTAGTATTTGTGTTGGATGTACACAGGCAATGTCCACTCTCATCTTTTAGACAACTTATGACCATGGTCGCTGCTCTTGGTACTGTACAGCCAAAAGCATTGAACAATTGATCAGGGTAGTGACATTTCAACTACCACTCAGCCTCCTCAGTTGCTGACTTGCTGTGGCCAATTGTCATTCTCTGCAAGTCTGTAGGTGGCCAGGCTCGTCCAGTGGGGTCCAATCAAATCAATTCATCAGGGGAGTCAGCCTTTCGAAGGTCCATTAGGTCAGGATAGGGGATACCATTGCCAAATGATACTAGCCCAAGTCACGCACTGTTCTTTGAGCTCTACACAGATGCAACCTGTTCCAACCTGCACGCACACATTCTGCAGACACATTCCAATCACATTCATTTCTCGGTGAAGCCCAATCCATCAGTGCCATCCAATTCATCAATATATATTAGCACTCTTTATTAGCTTTTTAACCCTAGCCGTGTTTTAATTGTCTGCTGCCTCCTATTAAGAATGCTACCTACTTCCTTAGTCCTATGATCTGTTACACTCACCCTCAAAAGTCATATATAACACGAATATTGTATAAATGACTCTATTCCAGTTCTTTTCCCTTATTCTCTTTTCTATACAACTCCCATTTTAAACATAAGGATTATTTTGATGTACATTCTGTATTTTTCATATATCGTATCGGATGTTCCCGCATCGCATTTTCATGCAGTCAAATAAAGTTCTAACATACTTACTCAGTTAACATGTACTCAACTTGCTTGAGACATCTGGAAATAAGTCCTATGTACTGAAACCTCAAACAGTAAACTTCACTTTTATTTTAATAGTAAATTACATTCTTGTGGCATTACATTTCAAGAACACTGCGGATGACTTTTGATTTATTTAAATCGAATTTCAGACATCTTGAGTACATACATACCTTGGCGGACCATACAGTATACATCTAATTATAGATTCCATAGATTTAGTAGTTCATGGCGTATTATTTGAATCAGGTTCCAACTTGCAAGACGGCTGATTGGTCAAGTGCAGTCACATGATGACGTTTCTATTTAAATGAGGATGCCTAATAGAGAGCTGATTGGACAGAACTAGTCACTAGGTCAATGTTTTCCTAAAGGTCAAGGTCATCCGAATCTTATGGCCATACTCTCTCTAGAGATCATTATATGATCTCTTTGATAAACATCATGTATCACGATGTATGTATGCACGCATGTATATATGCATATGTAAGTATGAGTGTATATATGTATACATGTATACATATGTATGTATGCATATGTATGTATACACATATGTATGTGTGTATGTATGTATGTATGTATGTATGTATGCATGCATGCTGCATATGTATGTATGTACACACATGTATGCATGTATGCGTATGTATATATGCATATATATGTGTGTATGTATGCATGTATAGATACGATATGTATGTATGTAGGCCTATGCATATGTATGATTATGTATGTATGCTATTATGTAGGTATGTAATCAGGGAATTATGTCCTACCCCGGGGGATTCTGTCCGGGGGATTATGTTTGAGGGATTAGGTCTGGGAAGATTATGTCCAGGGGGAGATTATGTTCGTTCCCCCAGTGTGTAACTACTACTGCTAGACGGTGCTTTTATTCTGTTGGTTGCAGAAAAAGATTAGATTTGATGTAGTCCATACTCAAATGTATGACCTTCAGCTGTACAGCCACTTTTGCAAAACTATTCCCGAATACCATACTGAGTAAACTGCTCAGTAGAAATCCTCAGGCGATAGAGTTTTCCACCAAAACACAAAGCAAGGGTTGGGGTTAGTAGCATAGATAACAAACCCGCATTAAGTATATATTCGTCCCGTAATCTCCCAAAGTTTGAGTTCAGACTTCAATCATTTAAACAAGAACATGCATTTCATTTCATGGATTAAACCTAGCCATACATTTGATGCCATCTACTCAAACCTGGTCCACATTTGTTCAAATTACCAGTTAAAGGTAAAAAATTTCATAAGCAGGAAGTTATATATTAAATATATATTTAGTTATATATTTAGTAACATACAGCCTTTATGAAATGACTGTTTCTTCCTCTGCTCCTCTCCTTACGTGGGATAGGTTTCCAGAAATAATTCATCTATTTATCCGCGGATGTCAGTTTGTGTGATTAAATGAAAATACGATACAGTACAATACCTAAAATCAGTCACATGATCACACAATCAACACAGGATCCAACTCTCATAGATCTATGCTTGTGACTTGCTTACATGACAGCACATGAACTGCAATTTAGTTTCTCAGACAAGTCACTGCTGAAAAATTTTTTATGTATAAAAGTTAAGTGATGATGTAACACACATTAATTTACAATCACTCTGTGCAGGGCTGGAGGACACTTCTGTCTGAAGCACAAATCCAACAGGGATCGAAAAACTGACAGCTGAGATAAGAAATGCACTTGGATTTGAACCCAAGCATAAGATACGATGAAAGACAGTCCAGTCTCGATATATAGTAAACAATCACCTGTGAGCCATGACAAAAGACCCAACAACAGGTCAATTCTCAGAAGCAGGCAACCAGACCAGACAGGACTCAGGTACATGATTCAACCTGTGTCTATTGATTCTATATTGTTACTCTCATAATAGTCTCAGAGTATTGGTCATATTTTATTTATCGGCTCGTCAGAACATGTCCCCTTAACAACCAGCACAGAAAGACGCAAACATTAATCAAGTACATGTGATGTGAAGTATAGTATAATGCATATATATATATATAGTATAGCTATATATATGCATTAAGACCATGCCATTAGTAAGTCCACAATTTAGAATGCTAAACAGTTTAAAGTGTCATTTGGGTATTCAAATTAACAATGAATGTCCTTACCAGTGCAGACAAGGAAATTCCATAGAAGCAGTTTCTCTGTTAAGAATAACACCCCCCCCCACTTATGAATATCTTATAATCAGCAAAAAAAACAGCTGCAAACAAATACAAAGCCTACATTAGATAGACAACAAAACAACCATTCATTAATGATTAATTAGGCTAATGACTCTTCTACCAATGCCTTCCTGTCAACCAAGAGGTCCAGAATTCAAATCCTTGCTACTCAAGCCACCTGCACCCCTAGCCAACTTATCTATGATGACTGTACCCTGTTCGTTGGCAAATCAGATGGAGAGACCATCTACTCTCTTAACATTAGGAGGATGATACAGAAATGAATACTGCGTAACTATTGTGGGGCATCGTGGCGCAGTGAGAGAGTCGCTGCCTTGTGTCCTAAGGTTCGTGGGTTCGATTCAGACCTAAGCCACTGCTTAGGGACCTTGAGCAAGTCCTTCACGCACAATAGTTCATGGCGTTTAAGCGTGTAAACTCCGACACACTTCCAGGCTGAGCAGTAGTGGACTTTAAGGGGCGGTATAGAAACATGTGAATAAATACAAATTAAAAATCTAGGGCCTGTTGGTCAATTTAATGACATTTATCTGGCTATTGGCTCCTTGCGTGAACACTGCACAATTTGAAGATGACAGTTCAATGCAGTACTTTTTCACTTAGCATGAAGTGAAATAAAATTATTGTGCTAGCAAAAGCCTGATATTAAACACTAAATCCTTACTCCGCTATAGAGATTTTGATAACAAAGATAAAAAAAAGACTGTCTGAATTATAAAAGTGCACACAATGTTTTGGGGAAGGACTCAATGAAACCTTTCCAGGTAAGAGTGTAGGACATAATCCTTTCTGGACATAATCCCCCTGGACATAATCTCCCCAGACAGAATCCCCTCTTTCACAGCTGATTCAAGGAGATCTAGATAGAAGATTAATATATAGGAGTTCTTGGCTGATTCCTAGCCCATAAAATTAGTGGGTAGCATGTGACCCCAGGCAGAATCTTATCATCACCTTCTGACACAACTCTTTTCTCACTGAAATTCTCAGGTTGCTTGAACTGAAAGGTGTTTAACAGCCTTTGTGTACAGTGTAGAGAGGAGGGTCAGGCGAGTGAGGAGTGGAGGAAAGAGAGAGGGAGGCCGATGATGATAGCTAGTGGTGATGTGTCCTCTCTATTTTTACCTGACGCATACAAATAAAAATAGACCTTTGAGCAGAACAGAGATAATATTCAGCACTGACTCAGCCGTATCACATGACGAGATGGCGTGATGCTAAATTATTCATGAGAGGAGGCGGGGCCAAGCGGGCGGCCAGACGAATGCGCGTGCACACGGAGAGACCGCAATAATGGATTTTTTCACGACACCCGAGCCAGTATCACGCAAAGGCCGACGCTAGGAGACGTTGTTTACCCATTGCATTAATGGCCCGCCTTGTAATCTCAAGTCCCTCTTGCGACGGCCTGTAAACCTACCAGTCCAGCACACCGCCCCTCCCTGCCTCCCAGTCCCCCGTTAAGACGTCAAAGGCCAACGCTAATCTCAGAAAAATATTGCCCAAATGTCCCCGGATCATACAGAGGTCACTGCGCAGAAAATCCAGGTCTTTTTCAGGCAATTTATCACTACGACAACCTACATATTACACACAGACACATATATACATATATATAATACATATATAATACATATATAATACATATATAAACATATACAATACATGTATATATGTTGTGCTCTTGGTTTCACCAATTTACAATGGCTAGGTCAAAGTTTAAAGGGTCGGCGACTTAAGGTATTCCTAATCTTTCTTTATGCTGATGAATTTGTTTGCCAAGAAGGCCTTGCTAATGAGCTGCAGGGCCCAACAACAGCTGCTGTCAGTTTCCATGATTGGAAGAAACTGAACCACAAACACAAGGGTACAAGCACGTATGAAACTCAGACTACTCAGCTCAGGTTAAATCAAACCACAAGAGTGCATGATAAGAATATAAGTACCTGGCAAAACTACAGCACACAACCTAATATAAGTACGTGGCAAAAGTACAGCACACAGCCTAATATACACTATAAGTACGTGGCAAAAGTACAGTATGTGTTAAGAACACAAGTACCTAAGAACACAAGTACCTCTTCAGATTGCAAGTACATGATAAGAATACAAGTACCCTGTTAACCTCAGAATCTAGCCATGCCTATGAATGCTAGAGGGTATTCTGGTCAACCCACTGACCATACAAGTTTGTCTACTCATTTCATGGCCGAGTTGACTATGGCACTACTAGTGCAACAGTAAACCCTGGTCACTTGGTCAGGCTATTCTTCTAGCTCCTTCACCATCTGCTGTTCATTGAAGCAAAAACATTTATAATACAACAGTCCAAGGATCCACATTTATTCAACCACTCATTTACTAATTCGTTTTAACCAAGGCCCCTTCAAAGCATCTACTCAGAAGAACAGGCAGTCACATCTAAAGAAGTCTTCAAGCGGTGATGAAAGATGTAAGGAAAGTCCACAACCAGAAGGACATGCAGAGGCTAGCTGCTCCAGGTACATAGCCCAACCACTGAAAGGGTACTGCATTTTGAAACCTTTACTAAACACATACACACTCAGTCACTCATACACATGTACTTATATCATATTCATAACATTATATACATACTTTATTTATTTTATTTACGCATTCCTATACCGCCCCTTCAAGCCAACTACTACTCAGAGGCGATCCCAACTACAGCTCGAAGTAGTGTCGGAGAACCGAAGTGCCACGAGCAACTGTAGGTGAAGAACTTGCTCAAGGTCCCTACGCGGTGGCTCGGGTCTGAATCGAACCCGCGAC
>JAQFXW010004161.1:0-11292 GCA_034693945.1 Dendrobaena attemsi
ACATATATATATATATATATATATATATATATATATATATATATATATAGGACCTAATCCTAATTGCAATCGTAATCTGGAGATCTGTTGATACAGAGATCATAAGAAAGCTAAGCCATACTTAAGTCCCATGCAGGAGCGAATAGATGGTGCCAGATCAATACTGGTATAGACCTATTGATTTTGATTTGTGTCACATTTGGCTACCTACATGTAGGTTGGCTTAAAATATAGCCCTATGCAGTGGGCATATGTTATATTCCTGCCTAGAAAACATCGTATATATATATCCTACTTACAGGAGCCCATTAATTAAGTCTCCCGCCTACCTTATCTAGACCTGCGATTGACACTGTCAGAGTGCGAGAAATGGAGGAGTTTGGTTCAGAAGCAATATGTGTGATTTGACAGCAACACTAGTTACATACATATATCTTAGCAACATGCAGGCCTATTGGTCTGTTAATATCTTACCATTACATTTCTGTTTGGATAGAGACAAAACCCGATGAACAAAACAATTCTCCTATTGAACAGACTGCATAATTTATACTGTGGTATGTTTTATGTCCATATGCTGTACAATGAGTATACATACATCATACAATTAAGTATCATCATAAATGGAGTATGTCATGCTTAACGCGCGCTGGTAGCCCATAATTTTTATATATACCCTACGGAATAGGCCTACATAAAAAATTATATATTATTGATTTATGAATGCCGGCTATAGAATAGAAAAGATAGAGATAAACAAGCCCCACTGGGCCTAATTGTTCATTGTTGTGCTGCGTGAGCCTGAGTCTACTAAAAACAACCGAGCTATAGGGAAGTATGCTCACCTGAGCAGGTAGCATACCGTACAGACGAATCAATCGATATCCAAATGAGCTTTCTTTTATATGACGCATGTTCCCATATCTATTCTGATTGGGAATGAAAAGAGGAAACTCAGTCACCCGTGGCCTTGGCCATGCATGATGCAGTGTTTATCCGTAAAGCGTGTTAATAATTTTCTGTTTCAGCTAACAGAACGTACGCGCAACATCAACATTCAACACGCGTCTAGGCCTGCTCGTAATTAATCAGTTAACCAACTGTGTAGGCCTATTATACCGCTACACGTGAGAGCGTAATCTTGTGATTATAGCGTAACCGCTGCGAGACTGTTACAGTTAACCGTTACGATAAACATAATTATTATTATTATTAATTATCTGTAGACCTATTACTCACCTGCAGACATCACAAAGAAGAAGAGACCGGTGGCTCACCCAGCGCAAACGTGCAGAGACCCACAACTCATGATCGTTTCTATAGTCTTCAGCGTAATCGATTTGCGTAAGACCATAACAGTCGATTCAACGTCGGCCAGTTCATAGAGGCCTATTATGAGCATACGTTGATTTCGAGAAAGAGAAGGAGCACAACGTGTCGGTGGCGAATATTGTCGGTGTGGCTGCGCAGCCGGAAGATAAAATATATTGACTGGGAGAGCGACACGGATAGGCCGTCTGAAGGGAGATGGAAGGAAGGGAGCAGCCCAGTGGCGTAGCTAGGGGGCGAAAGGGGGGACAGTTGTTCCCGGGCGCAGGGCAGGGGGGCGCAAAATCGGGAGAATGTAAGCGTAAGGACCTTTAGCAAGTCCTTCACTCACAATTGTTCAAGCGCTTCGGCGTGTAAACACTCCGACACACCTGCGGGCTGTAGTCGGGACCGCCTCTGAGTAGTAGCGGTTTGTAAGAGGCGGTATAGAAATACACAAATACAAATAAAAAAATATAGGCTAATAATTATAATTCTGATCAATTTTTCGCGATTTTGCCGAGAAAAGGGGCGCAAATACCCAAAATATATGATGATGACTAAAAAAAAGGTCATCACTTTATTTTGCATAGAAAAGGGGCGCACAATTTCGATGACTAAAAAAAGTCATCAGTTTTTTCGGAGGATGGGGGCGCAAATTTCGGGATTGTCCCCGGGCGCAAAAGACCCTAGCTACGCCACTGGAGCAGCCGGGCGTCCAGCAGCAGCAGCAGCAGCAGCTGCAGCAGTATACCTTTGGCCTGTCCTGACGGTCGTTTGAGAAAATATCGATGCGATTATCATAGACTGAGACTATAATAATATTATGGACCGATCGACTGACTTGGATGTAAATGAAGAGACGTGGACATTATTTTTATGGCACAGACTGATGAGTCATCGACCTCAGGCACCAACTAGGCCTACTAATTGCTATGCACAACGTGTCTCCCCCAGGTCAACAATCACCACTTCCCCATCGCCCCAGTAACAGCACTTTGCGTTAGGCCTATTATAGATTAGTCAACTGTCATTATAGACGGTTCGACCCGCGTAATAATACTGATGGTTTTAGCTTAGCGCGCATTTTTTTTATTCATACATTTCTATACCGCTCCTACTACTCAGAAGCGGTCCCGACTACAACCCGGAGGTGTGTCGCAGTTTACACGCCGAAGCGCCACGAGCAATTGTGAGTGAAGGACTTACTCAAGGTCCTTACACGGCGGGTGGGATTCGAACCCGCAACCCTTCGATTGCAAGTAATGCGGGGTGGGGCGCGGTAGTGTAGTGGTGAAGGCCCGCGTTGTCTGAGCTTTTACCCTCTCAACTTGCTCAAGGTCCCTACGCAACGGCTTGAGGCGGGGTTCGAACCTGCGACCCTCCGGTCACAAGGCAACGACCTTACCATAGCGCCACCTATGAATGCCCCCCCACAACTCCAATAAACAAACTACACCCCTACACCAACTCGTTCCTCTGAATCACGGGCGGAGTTTATCAGGGGCTGGGGGGGGGCTATGCCCACTCAGAGAAGTTGTGAACTTATTTGCCCATACATTGGTTAACCCGACGAGGGTTAATCTGACACAGAATTAAAGTACAAAAGAAGGGAAATGACTAAAAACAGTCATCAACTATTTTGGCAGATGCGAAGTATTTATAAATTTTTCAGAAGTTGAGACTAAAAAGCTCAACTCTTTTCCCAACTTGAAACCCGCCAGACCCCCCTCCCACCCATGAATTCAAACTCCGCCCATGCACTGAGTGCAGACCAGTTGTAATCACATTCAAGCAGGGGCTTCTATTCCCCCCCACAAGCAGCTGGGCTCAAAAACTCATGACTTTCCATTTTCCCCTCAAAACTATTCTTCCATCCCATCTGACCAGTCTTCCCCCCCCTATTTCTGAAAATTATACATTATAAAATTATACCCCCTGTTTTCCACTGGGCGCACTTGCGCCTGCTTGGTACAGGGATAGAAGCCCCTGCATTCAAGATGTTAGAAAGAACCATAAATTGATTCATATTTTGTATAAATTATCATCACCATCATTATTCTAATTAATCATTCGGGTCCTGCAAGACTCCAGGTGCCTTAGCAATCGGATGAAGCTGTAACGGAACTTTGGGAAGTCTGGTACAGTGCGATAACGAGCATGTGCAAGACTGTGTTGGACTGATCCAAAGGAAGGACGATATAATCAGGATTCATTCCATGCAGAAGCAGCTAAGCTAATTATGGGAATAAATACTACATCCATGGTTATGGGCGGATCTAAATCATCACTGACATCCTTCCACTTGAAGTCAAGTCTCTTCTGATAGTGAAATGACATGTGCTCTAGTTTCAATGTCATGTCAAATCGCAGTAGTAGCCTAGCCTCAGCTTTTGCAGCAGTCGTCCCTGTCTCAAATTCACCAACAGTTTGTCCTCGCATACAATTGCGGAAATTCTGCCTGAATTAAGTCAGCATGGACGCCACGCCATTTAGGTCCCCGTGGACGGACCGTGCTAGCCCGAGATATTTGAATCTCTGAATGTCCGCCGGCACCGAGGCTCGAACCGGGGTTGACTGAACAACCGGCCGACTCGCTCCCGATGCAGCTAACTGGGCTATAGGCTAATTGCGTCTACAAGTAGGCTCAGTGTGACAGCAGCATAAAATCATTTTCAGCAAGCACATACAAGATGACTGCAGATAGACATGTGGGGCATGGTTGCACAGTGGGAATAGTTGCCACCTTGCGTCTGAAGGTACCAGGTTCGATTGAGACCCGAGCCACACATTGGAACTTTGAGTATGTCCTTCACAATTGCTCTGACGCTTTGGCGAGTAAACTCCAACACACCTCAAGGCTGTAGTCGGGACCGCCTCTGAGTAATAGTGGACTTGAAGCGGCAGTATAGAAATGTGAATAAATAATTAAAGAATAGATAGATAAGATCTAAATCCTTCCATACATAAATACAAGAGTCAAGACGGTTTGAGAAACTCTTTTCTTCATCGACTCTTTGAGAACTTACGAGATTAGAAAATGATCATTTCATAACGAAAGGAATCAAGAAATGTGGAAACTAGGTGACAATAATACACGAAGCGACATATTTGGTGTTGAAACGAGGTAGCTCACATATAATGATGTCACATGACTTCATTAGTAGTTGCTGACCAGTAGGCCTATGGCATGTGACCTCGTATGCCACTCTCAATTCTACATAGTCATGTGCAAAATTACATGTACTGTATGCACAGAATATAGTTATTACAGAAGAGTAATGGGCATCATTACAGCACAAAGTAAGTATGAAGTAACATGAATTTTACATTTAATACAGTTTCCGACCAATATTACAATATGATTACTTCTACTGTACCACCGTAATAATGTTCAAGGCATCAGTCAATGCTTGCCACTATCAAGATTTTGTTAATATTCAAAATGCTACGTTATAAAGAAACTGCATGCATATACAATACATAATTATAATACATGACTAAAAACATACCACAACAAATTTGTATACAAGATTTACATATATTTATTTCTATAAATATGCCCTACAATGGCTTACATTGTTGCATGTAAGCTGTGTGTGCAAGCCTAAATTAGTGTATATGTCACCTACCCCATGACTTTGGTGCCAGCTATTTGTGCTATAAAAATGAGGGTTTTGGTAGAGCTACATGTAGGTTGTTTGCTTAAGATCATTTTGGTTTGCAGTTTTTTTTCAGATATCCTTTTCCTTGCAATATTATTCAATAATAAATCTTGTACATATAAATTATAGAAGTCCTATAGTTTCTGCTTAGGCCAACATGACACATAATTATATGGTTTTGCATTGCCCTATATTGACAAGTAATTAGGTAAGTCTTTGAAATTGTATTCACTACGACGTCCTTGATTAAAATAGCCCGTAATTTGTTACAGGTTACAGCTAGTATTATAAGAAGTGTCTAGTATGCATTTGTGTTATGGTAACTGTATGATACCACAGCTGAACGTAATCGCCCCCTAGGTGCCGTCAGTGCACTACAAATAACACGACACAGATATCATACATAAATTAAACTAACTAGAATCACTTCAGAACCCAAACAACACAATTTGTGGCAACCAACATATTCACAAGCGTTCAGAGAGAGAAAAACAACTCAGTGAGGCAGGTTAACCCATGAGTCAAAGAGGTACACTGTACACATACCAGAAACTGTATGTTCCCCAGGGGAACCGAGGTCATAGCATCTGGAATAGAAGTCACAAATGAATGAAGGCAGTGCCGGATTAACTATTTGTAGGCCTGGTGCAAACATCGGAGTTAAACTAAAACAGGCCTAGGTCCTCTAGCCGATGAATTTGTTTAGGCCTACTGTTAGCAATATTTATGTCGAATTTTAAGTCTTTCCGTAACGCTTTTAGATAAAGGGCCGATACGACAATACCAATCATACCGCGATTACCATCTGTTAATTCACTTCTATTGTTGCTAATTTTTTGCCAACCAGACTCTAATTCTTCATTTCATTTTAAGAATATTATAGGCCTATGTAATATTTTATCTACTAAACTACTATTTCAAATTTGAAATACATTTAAAATAAAAATTTAAAGGAAATAATCAGCTACATAATGGCATAAACATTTATTATGTTATAATTCTATTATTTTAGGCCTATACACCTAAACACAAATAATAAAATCAAATAAAATGATGGCGTTAAATAGTGATGCATATTTAGCTCAATTCCTTAAAATTTAAGTTCGGAAACAACCTAATTAAGGGACAAAAGTAAAATTAAGCAAAATAATAAATAATCGACAGGAAAAAGCAAAATAATAATAGACAGTAAAACAATTTAACACAATGAAACACAAAATGTGCCTACAAAAAGTAGGCCTGACGCAACTGCGCCATAGTTAATCTGGCACTGAATGAAGGATCTGTATGGTTCAATCAGGATGAGCTATTACTCAGACGTCATCATTGCGACATATGATGTCTGGTGTCGTTATAAAGTAAACACTATTCGACACTAGCACACTGCAAACGTACATGCCAACAATTTTCATGCTAAAATTACACCTACTGACGAGTAAGCTGTAATGTTCTATATTGTAAAATTCTCAAAAACAACGATCAATAATTTCCATTAACATTGGGTTTCAGTGAGAATTGATATTTCATGGCTGGCATTTTGATACAAATTGAAAGAGTTCCCTTAAAACATTCAAGACGCCTAGGCTAACGGAAAAAGCCGAAGCACCTAAAACGTTAATTGTTGCTTCGAATCAAGCAACATAATTGAACAACAAAGTATTCAAATTATTCATAGCATACTTAGAAGCAATACAATATGTACATTACATATATACATTATATACACTATATGTACAGGCATAAACACTAAATATATACATAATATACACACACAAAAAGCACTACATGTATATAGAATTTATATACCTTATACACATACACAAGAAAGAATGCACATACAATTGTACAAGGAGCAACCACACAAACACATATATAATGTTATATCATATACACACATGCAGTGCATAAGCATATACATTATACGCATTACAAAAGCTTATTATGTACGACAATGAATACAAAGTAGTTTTCATCGCATAATATATGTGATACAATTTTATTCATTTACATGAATAAAATAATTATATGCGTACATAAATATCACGTGTGTATATATATATATATAGTTATATACGCACGTGATTTATATATATATAAATCATGTATGATACACACGAAAACATGCAGGAATACGCATACTATATTCAAATGATAACATGACTCATTGTCAGTCATTGAAGAGAAATTCTGATATAAATGTAGACTGTATACAAGAGAGATGGCAGTCACATTACGCAGAGATACATTGCATTGCACAAACAATGGGAGCAAATACAGCTAATTACATGGACAACTGGAAATGTATCATATGAAAAAGCTTAAAAACATTCAAGAAGAAGGCAACAGGAGTAAGCTCACATAATAGGATAGTATCTCTGCATCGCCATAAGAAACTGCACCTTTCACATTATAAAATCCACTAATTCAAAAAGTAAACAAGGAGTTGCCAAATTTACTCACTTTGCAGATCAGTTTTTATCGCTGTCCTTAGTAAATTATATACACAAACCAACAGATATGCAAGATATTATTATATCCCTTTCTGTTATTTTGTGCATTACACTAAAATGTAAAGAGATAAAAGTGAATAAAAAAATACCGGTAGTTAGACTATACTAAAGACTGAGATAATTGCTAGTAAAATTCTGATAGCACTGTTGGGATATGAGTGCGTCTGCTGGGGGGGGGGAGCTCGGGATATAACAGCCAATCGTCTATGGACTAAGATAAGATACAACGTCGTTGGTTGGAGTCAAAATGAAACGAACTTCATGTTTTGAGTCATAACCACATAATTTTTGACTCTCACGTCAGGAGCTGAGATTACACTTTTCTCGTCTTGCAGTCTCCGATGAAATTACTCTCGACGGCTGAAACTTTGAGCCGTAACTTTACCTAATAAACTTGGCTGAATCTTATCACATGGTTTCGGTAAGAAATTAAAGAACTGCCTCCACAATAGCAGTCTAAAGTGTCTGTATGTGTACTACTTATATCCGTCTGTCGTGTGTAAGGGAGATGATAGGAGTCAACCCTCAATTCTGCTCAGTTGTGTCAAGGCACAGCTTCAAACAAGTCAGTCATGGAAAATACGTAACCGCTTCAAATATTTTATAAAAGATCTCAAATGTAACCCAAATCTATCCAAACTTCAATGTATGTGAATAAACTCTATTATGTAGAGGTATACAAATTCCATATAATTATATCAGCATGCATGCAATATTTATACGCATACACATCCAAGTAGGTCCATTGTCCAACCGTTGTTAAACCAGAAGCACAATAGTACTAATACCAGTGTGTGTTATGTAAGTAATGCAAATTAAATGCACAATCAAAGGAAATGTTAAGCATTTACATAAGCACATTTCAAGGTCCTTAAAAGCACCATGTAAGTTCTGTATTCAAACATGATGGAAAATTCAGATCAAGGAAAAACTAAAAATTTATGCCAACTGGTAAAAAGAATGAATGTACATCATGGATATGCAGTAAGTGACAGTATCTATCAACTTGTACACATAAATAATTAAATATATACATACAAACCCAGCCATATATGATAACTTGCATATAGCTTTAGGTCATGCGTTGCTTGTATATATATATATACGTACATGTATTTATGTATGCATAACATTGTATATAGATACAAACATATATAGTTATACAGGTACTATATATACATACAGCCCAGACTCGTTAGCAAGAAATCATTGAGGACCTGGTCTATGATACAGTGTGTAAATTAAAACGGATAAAACCTAAACAACTCAAAAATTATGTAGTACCACTGTACCACCCTGCAGTTCTCACGCAGCAAGTCAACAAGTACTGCACATTAAGTTAATGGTCTTTGCCATCTTCAGATCGGCAGAATTGTGAATTAATGCGAAAACGAGTCAACATTTTATATATACATATATTATACACAGACACATAATTGATACACATATATATGTATGCAGATATAAAAACTTATGTTGCAACACATGAACTATGTGTGCACATTGCACATGATTACGTTGTACAAGTGTCATGTAAAATATCATACGAAGGAGAATAAGCGGCGCAAATATCTGGTTATTGCTGGCAATTTCCATGGTTGCCCAATGACTCATTTCTTTTCTTTCCTACACACGTCCTACTCCAAGCTGCTCTACACTGCTCGGTCGCGTGCCGAGCAATGTCGCTCTCTCCGAACGACTCGCGTTGGGAGGAAACGTGAAGCCTATACAACGTTAGGACCGGTGTTTGTGATGGCAAGGTTCGGTTTCTTTCTGTGCTTATTCGTTCGTTCTGGTTTTGAAGGATCAACGCTTCCTTGTCTGGAATGGCCACCTGAAAACAGTAGTAGTTCATCTTATTACCTGAGATAAGCATATTCATGCAAAAACTAGATATTATGCAACAAGCTATAAATAGGAATTTAGTAGGCGAGGTCTAATAACTATTGTTATAATCATCATAATTGTAATAGGTATTTATGATTCCTGAGGTTAATCAGATATTGTGCTAGGAGCAGTGAATTAATGTCTGGAATGTCAGGACTTTGGTAGTCACTTCGAACAGTCACTGCAAAAAGACACTGGATAGACAGGCATTGAAGAGGTAGTTTGTTTCCATGAGAAATTAATTGGAAATGAATTAAACAAATTAGAAATGAAGTTTAAAAAGTTTTCAGTAATCTAATGCATGAAACACCAGCAAAAAATGAATTAACAGCAACAAAATAGTAAAGTAAACTAACTGTAGAAATAAATGTGCATTATTAGCGAACGAGCAACTAATGAACAAATAAGTAAGGGACGAAGAAGGCCGAGCAAAATCAGAGGCATACCAAGTGTTACGAGGGCACTGCCTATAGCCAGGCCCGACTGGTCGAGAGGCGTGTAGTCCTCATCTCCCCTTGGCAGACGTACGATCACTGACAAGACGGCTGCTTTCTGGCCAAAAAGAGGTTCCACAGTGACAGGAGTGGCCTTGCATTCCTTCAGGACAAACAGAAAACAGCTCAGGGTAACAAAGGTAGGTCCTAGACAATGGTCATAGCTAACAAAGGTAAGGGAAAGGAGAGGTCACATGCAGGTAAATCGAGTCAGTATTGAGAATCATCACTGAGATATGCGACACCACTGATGAGCGTCATGTTACGCTGCATACTCTCCTCTCAATCACGTGACTGTGGCTAATGCCGACTGCCGAGCACTACACCTTTTTATAAGGACAATCGTCTAATATAAGGCACGGTCCTGACCAGGGATCTGACAGCTTCTGTCAGCTGAAGAACAAGTCCAGTAAGAAAAAGAAACTCTCCTGCGAAACATACAAATGCATTTCAAAACTATAACTACAAGTTGCATTAGTTTCCCAGTCGTGGCCCAGAAATGAACTCATCTATTTAACGCCCAATGTAACTTATTACTTACATCAGTCAAATTCTTTCTGTCTTCTAGAGTAGCCATCGATATTATCCCAAAACTATCTGTGAAACTTACCAATTCATTGCAATAATAATACAAAATTGATAATTGATTGATTGACCAGGATCCTTCAAAGGCAATAAAGCAATAATTTCAACCACAACACACATTACATTTGCAAAACTATAGAACAGTACAGAGAATAAAGACAGATACACAAAGACATATGCAGAAAGACAGACACAGATAGAGAGATATATACAGCAAGACAGACAATGGAAGAAACACAGACATAAGGACAGGTGTATAGAGAGACTGAAAGACAGGCCAAGTGTCATATCAGATAGACAGATCATAGTGGCGCCGTGACATACGCGCTTGCGGCGTCCCGATGACCTCAGCAGAGGTTGTTCAATGGTGTGGTCGTCCTGTGGTGAATCAACTTCAAGTATACAGGCACTGAACGGCCGGTTGGCCATCTGTGCCATCTCCTGGATCTGTCTCTATCAACAGAAGACAAAATTAACCATACACTGCACCACAATACAACGTAAAACATCAACATAACAATCGTGCATTTATCAAGTACCTTCACAAACTGATATAAACTATCAATTGAAGGCCCTGAGGAAAAACTTCCTCAAGGTCTCAACACAATGATAAGGTTCAAACTCATATAAATCGTCTCCATGCAACAAGGCCAGCGTTCTAACCAACCAGCGCCCATGACATCCATGTCACACAATAATCATGTAATGTACTACTCATGAAACTTTATGCATTATTAAATTATGTATCATTCTAAACAATATTTTTCGATCTTTCGATGTCGCGATGATGCGATGTATGCGATGTTTGTCTGACCCCGCCTAACGCTCTGTAATTTAAGTTGA
>JAQFXW010004162.1:0-11291 GCA_034693945.1 Dendrobaena attemsi
ACTAAATCTATGGAATCTATAATTAAATGTGTGGGCATACGGTCTCTTCAAAAACGACTGCAGAGTAGATAGGCCATCTTCTCTCTAGATTATTATATAATCTCTTTGCATGTAACCAGAGGGACTATGAATGGGATGCATACAGTGTACCTGGTTGTACCGGGTGTACCCGATAAAAAATGCTATGCCAGTCTTGCTGGATGAGCCCATTGCAGAGGCATTGGAAACAAATCATATTTTTAGCCACAATGTCTGCTTTCGCTCTTGTTCTCAATGTTTTAAAGGTTCATTCAGTTTACCAATTAGTTTATGATTTATCTGTGTGCTTACTCACTGTTAAAAGTTACTTTTTTGTTGTTCTTTGTTTTCCGTGCATCAAATCCAATTATATTGACTCTGCTGTGTTTTGTTTTTCAGACATGTTGGTGAGAAAGATAGAGGACTAATTTTCAGAGACGACCGTAAACGAATTTCAGGTATGCTGAGGTGCTGTAGCTAAATAAATTCATTGTCAGATATATTATGAATGTGTCTAACATTCATTTATTTTTCAAAGGTAAAATTTGCCACTGTCAGGAATAATGGTACATATGTTTGTTGACTTGCTTTTGCTTGTTTAACAATTTACAATGCTTCTGCTCTTTGTTCTTTATATACAGAAAGTTTGGGTATTATGTTTGAGTCTGGGCATTGGTGAAGTTGAGTGACATTAACTTTAAAGATAAGTTAAGGAGGCCTATTTGATGTTACTATGCTAATATGGCACCTAAAACATTGAACAAATTCTTGGCAAGTATAAATTTATATATATTATTGCAGTTCATACAAATTATGAATTAACTTATCTAATATATTTTATATGAATATGTAAATCTTTATTACAACAGTTTTGCTCTTTCACAATGAGTTCCATTGCATTGGTACATTCTTGGCTTTGAAGTATTAATTTGTCACTTCCGTTTGACAGAAATAAAAATATGATGAATAGCTGTACACCGTGTATAGTAGAAACATTCAAATGATGTAATTGAGCCACGTTGAAGCGGGTTGGTTTATAGTGCATCAATTTTTCAAGGACGACTGCTTTTTGGATCTGTATTTATGACCACTGTGTGTATGTGAGTACCAATTATAATAATTTTTGTTAGACAAAACTTTTGATGTATATATGTCAGAAGAATGATTGATAATTATTTACAGAGAAAAAGGACAGAACAACTCAGCTGAAGGAATTAAGATGTCATCGCGGTCTAATTCTCGACTCGCATATACCTCCTCTGCACATGTAAGTCATTCGAGCAATTTGTCAAAATCTTTCGTTAGACTGACTTAATGATTAGCATGCTTAATACTGCTGTAGAATAGTATGAGAAAGACGGTTCGGTTCAATCTGTAATTACTAAAAAAGTGGTACTAGTCATTGCTACAAATGCTTCTTGGCTTTTAGGTGTTACATGAGCACTTGCACTGATTTGAAAATTATATGAAATTTATTGTAAAGAGTACTTGTACATACAACACTATTTTGTATGACTGCTTAATTTTATGTGTTATTATCTTCTACATTATAGAAGCCAGAAAGTTCCAAAGTCCAACAAGAAATCTGTTAAAAAATCTGCTGTAAAGCAATCTACAGAGAAACCAATTAAAGCTTTAACTCCAAACCAGGGTCAGAAGCGACCTGCTGGGCCAGTAGGTTTCTATGACCTGTGGAATTCAGGTAAGCATATGTTGCCTCTTTGACGTCATCTTGATGTTAACTAAGAGTTCACTTTGAAGTTCAGCCATTTAGTGATGCGTGGTTAACCATCTATTTAATAGCGGCTAACGTGGCAATCAACTGAATGTGCATGTAACCTGTATGTTGTACATAATATGTAATTTGGAAATCAAATGAATAGGCTTGCAACCATTGTAATTCGTATGTCGTATAAATAAATTATTTATTTTCATGTAGTTCTTGATAACTTGTTTGGTGTAATAACCTGAAATATCTCTGTTCTGTATGATTCTTCTATGATTCTCGTAATTTTATACTTATTTGTTGTTTTCAATTTCTCTGTCTGTCAGAGGACAAAACTTCAGAAGATTTAGACGAACATTTTGCCAAAGTTTGCAAGAAGCGAAGAGTCAAGGTATACATTACAAAAGTTTCATTTTTTATTGAGTGGTTATAAACAGGAATCTACTGATATGGAAAGGTTCTCATTATTTACAGGTTATACTAGTGTCAAATTTAGTTTTTGAAAGTAAAGTCCTTATTATGATACAAGCAACATAGTACTAATTCTGATGCGGTGAGTTCATGATGTAATTCAGCATTGGAGTGAAATGTCATTACATAAACTAACGAATTTTTTAACATTTATAAGTAAAGCAAGAGGTGCCTAGTCATTTGTGTTGCAGATGAGAAAATGATGATAAAATATAAATAGGAGAATACTGACTCAATTTACTGAGGGTATGATGTAAAAGACTGTGTCCTGAGGCAGTTTCCATTAAACAAGACTGCCCTGGGGTAATGTTGTGAGAGGACATTGAAATGAGCTGCTTATGTGATGACGTGCTGCAATGTGCTTACGTATGAATACATCTTCGCAGTATGCTATTTAATGTGTTGTAGCCACCAGCACATCACAGCGTGAAGCCGTCTGCAATAAAATCTCTTGAAGTTCCACTTCCAGGAGCTTCTTACAACCCGACACCCAAAGATCACCAGGTAATTACACTTTTCTTTCTTTCAGCAAGTGGATGGCAGAGATGTCGGTTTTTGTTCATCTTTATCACAGATACGGATCCTTTCATTCTTCAGAGCATGTGAAGATAGATATTGATATAGGTAGATAGCTCTAGAAAATACTGATCATTTAAGCTTCTTTTAAAATGTTGCTAATGCACTATCGAATGAAAGCTGTGGATTGCAGAGATTGCCATTTGTACATTCTAGCAGTTGCTATCTTTTGTCACCTTATCCATGATGTGAGAGAGTTGTCTCTGTTTAGATTCTACGTTTTATAAATGTGTTTTGTTTGCCTTCATTCGGATACTCTAGATCTTGCTGCGAAAGGCTGTTGAAGTTGAAGAGAAGAAAGAGAAAGTGGAGATGAAGCTCAAACGAGCACTTGACGATTTCTTTCCAGACGAGACAGAAAAGTCAAGTGAGGTGGGCATAGGTTTCAAAGTTGAAAGTATGGGGCAGCTTGTTGACATATGTTGCTTGTTCATTTTAATAGGCACACACTGAAAGCAGCTGAACATAACATCGTCTTTCTCTTTCCCTACATGCTTCTTATAAAGCTAGTTCCTGTGTACTATACTTGGAATTGAAAACAGTGAAAAGCAAAAGATTTCAGTGCAATAATGCTCTGGGAACATACTTTTGGAAATTGTAATTATTTTGGGTCACCAAGAGGCGAAATGTAAAAATGTTGTTATGTGGTTGTCATGAACACCCTTACTTACTCCCGTGACTTGGTTGGTAGCAATCCTATTGGAGAAGTGAATTGGTAGAACATTATTTTCAACACTATTTAGATAAGACAATATGTTACACAAAATACAATGAGTCTCCTTGACTACAGAGTTGGTAGTATTTACATAGGTTTGCTTAACTGCGTTGTTCGGTAGTATTTACAGAAACTTCCTTAACTACAGAGTTCTGTAGTATTTACATATTTCCTCAACTACAGAGTTCGGTATTCTCCATACATGACCTAAGTTCCCATCTTTTCACAGCAGTTGCTCTGACCACAAATAGTCATTTACTCTTAAAACTATGCAAGAGCTGGTCTCAATGTTCCTCAATTATCACATAATCACTTAACTGTGCACAACGGTCTAACACGTCGGATGCCAACCAGGCTCCGGTATCTAAACATGAATATGCTTTCCTCTTTATCGATTGAAACATAAGCACAGTTCGTTATCTCATATCAGGCTCTCTTCAACCTACTTCAATCCACTTTAAGCCAACACGGGTCTATAAAAAGGTAAATGTTTTCTAGTATTTGCGACAACCTCATGCATCTTTGTTTCGCAAGAAAATCACTGATTAAATTACTATACTATATAATATTTTTGAATGAAGAATTTATAAATTGTATTCTTTGTTTTCTACAGGTGATATGGCTGAAAGAAATGGCAGCCGGATTGGTTGAGAATGAGGAGGAGGACAAGGATAATAAAGGTGACGGAAGGGAGGAGGACTTAGTCACGTCATCTTTTCGTGCCACACAAAATCGAAAGAAGACGAAACGGCAGAAGAGACAAGAGAAGGAAAGAATTCTGGCAGAAAAGGAGCGTTTGAAAGAAAAAGAAGAAAGAATTAGAGACCGCCAAAAGTTTAGGTATTTTTATAAGATATTTTCTATTTCATAATACGTCCTTCAATCACAGGCTTGACAGCGGCTATAACCTCGATGGGAAATAATGCTACAATGGTAACCTGATAGCCTATGTCATATTTCAACTCGGACCTTTGCCTGTCGATGCTCTTTGACAGGCGCGACGCGCATCTAATTTGCACCTGAATTGCTTCTGCACCATATTTGATAGCCAGATTTCAATAGAGGGTGAAGACGGTCTATAGAGACGGAGTAAATAAACTCTCTGGTGTGGAGATTGAACTGGGTAGGGGCAATTTGAATGTTTCATAGGGCCCTCGCGGTGAACCATAAAGGGTGAAGCGGTCAAGGTGTTAAGAATATCTTTATATTATCTAGGAAGTGGAAACTGATCAGTCGTTTTAGAAACTGATCATGTAGCTAGAATAAAATTCGTATTTTGAATCATTCTTTAATATTCTGACTTTTAGGCCAATTATTTTGTTGTTGCTGCTTGGTATTTACACTGATCTCACCTTTTGCTGTCGAATCGTAGAATCCTATCGACCGTCACGATGAAGTGTCTCCATTTCCCTCTTTCTGAAGTCGCATCCCGTATTTCTGTCAAATTCATTCCAGTTGTTTCATGTCTCTCATCCATCCATTTTTTCCTTGGTCGCCCTTGTTTTCTCCTTCCCTCTCCACAAGCCAACATCATTTCCTCTTCTAATCCATCTGATCTCATAACATGTCCATTGTCCAAAGAACCTCAGCTTTGCTTTTAGCACTATTTGTTGTAACGTATCATCCTTGTCGATTCCAATCGCCATGCGTAGTTGGGTACCAATTCATTAGTTCTTTTCTCTGTCCATGATATTCTCAGCATCTTCCGTCATATCCACATTTCACATGCATTGATCTTTTCCCTTTTTCTTAGTCATTGTCTCACTGCCATAAATTACTGTTGGTATGATCAAGGCCCTCGCCAATCTTTTTTCATGTCTATGCTCACGTGTTTGTCCTTCCATATTTTTTGGTCCTATTAATCGAGTCTACAGGTATATTTCTGAAGAAAAATGTAGGTAGATTTGGTAGCTATATATTTGCATATTCTTCCTCGCATATATTTATATAGCCTAAATATGGCCTATGCGTATAAAAATGCTGACTTACAGTTTTCTTTTGAGTGCCTGCAAATAAATTTTATCGCCTGTCGTTCGATCACTCTTTCTCACTTAATTAAGCAGTCCTATTTCACCAGCATTCCACATCAAGCATGATTGGATATCGCGTGGATTCAACGGGTCGCATGATTTGGTTGATTGCTAAAGAAATGGAGTAGAATCACTGGCTCGCTCGCTTGAGCGCTACAGAAATATGCCTACGGTTCAGCTTTGCCTCTGCAGGAATGGCCTTTCACCCGAGCTGCGACTCGAACCTTTTCCACACGAAACCATAAACATAAGTATTCTGCATACTGCAGTAATTTCACTGGTTTGGTTCGAGAGCACCACGGATGAATTTTTCTACAAAACTGGCATTTTATACAATTATTAGAAGACTAGCCATAGGCCTAACCCATAAACAATTACGTGGTTTAAAGCTCTGCACAAAATGCGACTTAAAATGTAAATTTGAAAAGAAATCAAATTATGATCATTCATTTCACTAAATGCTAATTTCATAAGGTCCCGTAGTGGACGATAGCGCCGTAGCGAACTGTAGCGCCACCTGGCGAATAACGTAGTGAGTTTTCACCGTTATGTCCAGACTCCGCGGTTAGTAATGAAAATTATGATTTAGAATTACAATGATAGACCTATACATGCAATTACTCAGTTATTTGCTAAGTAGAAAATAGCAAAAGCCTAACTGTATTATAGCCAATCAAAGAATGCATCAACAGAGTTACTGGACGTTACGGGACGTTACAATTTAATAATTAGTATTTTTCAGCGGACTCTTGGATCGCCAGGATTGTCTTTCGCCAGGATTGGTCGGGATAGCTCTTACCTGGATTGACAGCTTCACTGAGCAGCATCAGGCTTTCCACACAGACGACGAACAGCAGCAGAAACCTCAGAATCATCTGGAAAGAGAGACATCCATCAACTCGTTCAGTTATTATGTATTGCATAGCAATGGTACTCAACCTGCGGTCCGCCCACCACCAGTAGTCCGCGACCATCTACCTGGTGGTCAAGAAATAAAATTGATATTTTTTATTAAAATTAAAAACCTAAAAGCAGATCAAATCTAACGCTGTCAATTTTTTTAATTTACAAGAAAGTTGTGCTTTTAACTTTAGAGTTTGAACATTTTATTGAAGATAGGCCTAATAATAAATAAAACACTTAGGCTACTACTGAACGTTGAAAATCTATTAAGGCTTATATTCGCTACGCATTTTTTTTTAGCCTCGTAGTCACGTACCAAAGTGCAGTAAACAAGTTCACTGGTGGACCGTGACTAGGGTGAACAATTTCTAAGTGATCTTTGAGTCTCAAAAGGTTGTGAACCGTACAGTACTCTAGCATTTCTATAACGCCTGTCGTAGTATGAACATGACAATTACGCCGTCTGACTGCTCTGCGCCTGCAGTCATTACAAAGCGTAGGATGCGTGGACTATTATACGTTTGGATAAGTCACACAATGGAACGAGTCTTTGGCTAATTGCAATTAACTGGTAACTAAAAGCTTCCGTCTTTGTCTTCCGTCTTCCTTCTGTCGCATCTTCTCTCACTACCTGTCTGTCTGTATGTTTCTCTCTATCGTTCTGCTTGTATGCATAGCCAATCTGCCGCCCATCCACATCCAACCCTAACTATAGCCCGTCTCTCTGGTCGTTCTTTTTCAGTCATTGTCACTCTCTCCATGCGTCCACCATTTCTTCATACCCTTACTAGCCTTTCTACTTTCAAGCCTTCCCTCCCTCTGTCTCTTCCACCCTCCCTCAAGGCCTCAGTGTCCTCCCTTCGCCTCATAAGTCTACGTCGGCTTCCCATCGGTCGCTTACCGTCGTCGTGGCCATAAGTACCTTCTTCCACCTCCATCCGTCATTATTGCGCCGACGGTGTCGTTGGCACATGGTGCCCGTCCGTCGAAGCCTCCGCTGCTGCTGCTGCGGCTAATAATTATTGCCAGCGCCAACCGTTTAGGCAGCGATAGTTTAAGGATCCTTTTTAACCGGGGTTGTCAGCCGCCGCTAGGGTCCCTCACGGAGATGGTTAACGAGGCGAGAATCAACGAATGGATTGAAGGAAAGACTGAGAGAAACAGAATGGACAGAGGCAAGGACAAAGGCAGAAACAGAAACAGACAAAGACAGAGGAAGACAGAGAAAGACGCACAGAGACAGAGAAAGACATACAGTGACAGAGAAGAAAGGACAGATACAGACAGACAGAGAAGGAGACAAACAGAGACAGAGGAAAGCAGACAGACATTACAGACAGACAAAAGGATGGCGATAAAGACTGAGACTAAGAAGGGCACATGTGCGTACATAGGCTAACATCCAGATGCACACTGAGAGGGCAGAGGGGCCACAGCAACCAAATACAGCTTCAGCTACTTTCGCTCATTTTCCTAAATACAGCTTGAGAGAAAGAGAAAAAGACAGAAAAAAATATGCGGAAAAATAGACAGAGAGCGACAGAGAGACACAGAGACAGAGAAAGACGGCCAGAAAGAGAGAGACACACAGGCAGATACACAGACAGAGACAGAGACAGAGAGACCAAATAATATTACTAAAATTTGGGTAATTGCAATTAACTGGTAACAATAAAGTATAAATTCATCTCTTTACCAAAGTATTTTATACTTAGATTTACATAAATTATTTTACTTTCGGTTTAGCTTTATCCGGTTTGACCTTAATTCCAGAGCTTGCAAAGTGTTGATTTTTTGTGTTTTGTTTTTTTTGGTTCTTCTAAAAAAAACAAAAAAACCAGGAGATTGCTTTTTTGTTTTTTAATTTCTATTTTTAGAATGATTTAATAGCATTAATTAAATGGCCTAAAGTCCGGGATTTGACTTACTATTATTTAATATAATCAAATGAAATCAATCATTTTGTGTTTATCAGTCTGAAATCTTAACTGAATTAATCTGAGTTGGAGTTTTTTTCTTAACGTCATCCGAAATCAGAAAATCTTAAAATAAAAAAAAATAAAAAAAATTAAAAAACAAAAAAAACAAAAAACAAAAAAAACAAAAAAACAAGTTTTAATTTTAAGAAATCTTGATTTTTTTCCACCCCTGCTTAATTCTGAACTGATTTACTTTCCTAGTTTATTTTCTACATTTCAATTCCGGTGTTGACTTCCGGTTACCGACTTCCAAACTTCTGGTTGTTTTTAGCATTCAGTTGATTTTCTTCTGATAATTAAAGTGCAACACTAACTACAGTATCAGTGACTTCACATCCGGCTAATGGTATTTACCTCCTGCCTGTCTAGTGTCTACTTCTGAATATTTTACTTCAGGTAATTTTGCTGCTGGTTTAGTGCTGCTTTTCCGGGTAATGACTTCAATTTCCTGTGTATCAGCTTCTGCTTTCAACAATTTTGTTTGGCTCTTTGATTTCTTCTCTTTGTCGCCTTTGATGTCACAAATGGGGTCAAACCAGTTTGACTATCTATAAGTTCTATAGGATGAAATTACTTCCTCTCCCTGCAAAGCTCAATAAATACAGGTCTACAGTGTACCTGGAAATGGACTTCTAGCCTTCTTGCCGCCATCTTGAATTTGTATTCGTCGATGGCCCATCTAGCAGTTGTCGTATAAAGTCAGCGGTCTGTGTGCAAGGTTGACTTATTAAGCATACTGACAGTGTGATTATGAAGCCATTGTATTTACACAGGACGGCCAATGCAGTGATGCTGTGCAGTGATTGATTTGCATAAATTTACATGTTTATTCACGAAAGAAACTGGTCAACAGTGTAGTTGCATGGCGATAAGAACCCGATGAGTTTGGTCATTGAAGAGGAAAGTACAAATAAGGAAAAAGGTAAAACGAAAAGAAAGAAAGAGAAGGAAAGGAATGCCAAGTAGAGACGTGTGACAGCCAGACAAGAAGAGATTGCTGGCTGGAAATAATGAATGACAAGAATTAAACAATTGCACGAAAGGTGGCCATGAGTGATTGGAAGAAACAAAATGACGAGAATGGATGAATAACTGAATAAATGAATTGCAGAAAGAGATTAGAAGAGAGAAGATGCGAATGAGACAGGAATCGATGAAAAGAGCAGAGTAAGATGGCAGGAAGTGAAACAATGAGGAGGAAGACAATGAAGTAGAAAGAGTAGCCAAGGAAACTGCCTGATGTAATTCGTAGCCATTGTGCTCTTTGGTGTTTCGCAACGTTCTCTGACACCCAATCAGACAACCTTATGCACATTAGGCTGTCTATTCGCCAGTCGCGTTAGACTGCGTGAGATGCGTATAGGACACATACGATGGAATCAGCGACACAAAGGGACGAGTCATTTGGCATAATTGCGATTGACTGGTTAACTGTCTTTCTCTGTCTGCTGCTGCATCTCTCTCTGTCTCTCTGTTTATATAGCCATCTGCCTATCGATGTAAACCCATCCATTTATCCAACCCTAACTAGCCCGCCTCTCTCCGTGGTCGCTCTTTCTCAGTTATTGTCACTGTTGTTCATCCTCTATATAGGCTACCTCTGCATTGCGAGCTATAGCGGCTCACGGGTCATGGCATAGAAATTCACATCTATGCTATTGACGACCCAATTTTAAAGGTGACCGGACAATTCGGCGCAGATAATTCGGCGCGGGGACAAATCGGCGGAAGATTTTCGGCGCGAGATAATTCGGCGCGAAGTAATATCAGGGACAATTCGGCGCGGGGACAAATCGGCGCGAGACAATTCGGCGCGAAGTAGTATCAAGGACAATTTGGCGAAGGACAATTCGGCGCGAGACAATTCGGCGCAGGGCAGTATCAGGAACAATTCGGCGCGGGATAAATCGGCGCGGGGCAATTCGGGGCAAGATTCTACACATCGTAACTCCGTTTGACCAAGAATAAAGAAAATGTACGAACCTGGAATATAACCATTAACCACCAAATAAAAATGTCTGACCCTACATTATAACCAACGGCCATTACGGGTAGATGCTTTGCCGTATAAACACACTATACCAATGGATAATAGGATTTACAGAGTTTAACATTATGCATCACAAACGTGATGAATGTCAGTGATTTTTTCAGAAGCTAGTGTGTCATCTGCGAATAATCCTGCCTCGATTCTCTCGTGCCGAATTGTCCCACGCCGAATTGTCCGCGCCGAATTGTCTGCGCCGAATTGTCCCACGCCGAATTGTCTGCGCCGAATTGTCCCACGCCGAATTGTCTGCGCCGAATTGTCCCACGCCGAATTGTCCGCGCCGAATTGTCTGCGCCGAATTGTCCCACGCCGAATTGTCCTAGCACCATTATACTATATGCGCACCTGCGATAACAATATGCCACACACACATAGAAGGAAGTGGGGGAGTGTCGAGGAAGAGTAAAATCAGATGAGCTCCTTTTTAACCAGGGCTAAATTTGAGCATCATATGAATTAGGGAAGAAAGAAGGAATGGAAAACATGATCGGAGGAGAATGTTTTGAGGTGAGAAGGAATGAATAAACACAAGAATAGTGCAAATATAATGAATGAAGGAACACGGAATAGGCCAATAGGATGAAGAATCAATGAAGTGGAAAACAGAGGGAGGAATGGAGGGATGAACAGGCAGAGGAAACAGGAGGGACAGATGTACAAGGTGAACCAAAGAAAGTAACCCCGCTACGGTTATTCTTCATATTTCGGTCAAAAGTAAGAATATTAAAATAAAATTTGACAGGCTGAAAGGCAGTTCATATTTTTTTTCAATTCGTCTTTTATTGCAACCAACCATAAGTACAATTTTTATAGTTCACATTCA
>JAQFXW010004163.1:0-11290 GCA_034693945.1 Dendrobaena attemsi
AACTTGCTAAAGGTCCTTACGCGGCGGGTGGGATTCGAACCTGCAACCCATCGGTTACAAGGCGGCGACCTTCACCAGTCTACACTACCGCGCCCCACATGCGCTCCTTACTCCGTGGTTCCTCGACAAATCGTTCACGGACAATTTGTTCACTGTGATGAAGATCTAAATTAAACTCGAAGTGGGATGAAATTTGATTAAACAACTAGTGAAAATCTGAATTACGGAAATGAGGCAAAGTAGGATTTAGGGAATTAAGACAGGTAAGAGGAAGGAAACGGCAAGAAGAAGTGGATGAATAAAGGGGTAGGAAGATAGACAGACAGACAGACAGACAGACGAACAGACAGACAGACAAACAGACAGACAGAGACGGAGATAGAGACGGAGAGACACCGAGAGAGACAGAGACAGACAGAGACACAGAGACAGAGACAGACAGAGACACAGAGACAGAGACAGACAGAGACAGACAGAGACAGACAGAGACAGAGACAGAGACAGATAAAGGTAAAGAGAGAGAATGGTCGAAGATTCGTTAATAATTCAGGTCATTTAATGGATGCGAGGCGTCAGTCTACGATCCGTTTCATCCGTCAAGAGAGCTGAAAGGGAGCAAAGGAGATGGAAGAGGAAGAGAGGTGGAAAGGAAGGAGTGGGAGAGGGAAGGAAGACATGGGAGAGGGAAGGAGGGAGTGGGAGAGGGGAACGAAGACACAGGGCACCAGCCACGGTTGCAGAGAGTGAGAAACTGACGCCAACATGGTCGATGAGGCAATGAAGGGAGAAGAGGTAGACAGAGAGGTAGACAGACAGAGAGACAGACACAGACACATACACAGACAGAGAAAGACAGACAGAGGGAGAGGAGATGATTTCTCAGAGGGATTGCTTTGGACAGGGCAATAGGAAGAAGAAGAAGACGATGATGATGACATTGATGTTGGTCGGCGGAGTGACCAGCTGACCACTGACCATTGGCTACGACCAACTGACCACTGACCACAGAGCCACGATGAAGCAATTAAGACGATAGGACCTTAATCAAGATTTAACAATTACTTGCGGCAACGTCGGTCGACGTCTACAGAGGACGACAAACAGACGGACAAGAGGACTGTCGGGCGCAGACGTACAGATACAGATAGACACACATACACACACACTCAGACAGATAAATAAACAGACAAATAGACAGATGGACGGACAACGAGAAGGATATAATAGAATGATACAGAAAAGTATTTAGAGAGACACTCTTAGACAGATAGACAGATAGACAGGCAGACAGAGTGAGTGATAGAAGGAGAGATAGTGATAGAGAGACACTGGGACATGGTAACGGAAGGACTCATAATAAGGAAGGGAAGAGGGAAGATGGTGGGAAAGGAGGGATGGTGGTGGAGAAGGGAGGAGAATGGAAATGGTTCGTCTGGAATCAATTAGAAAATGAAATCCATCGAAAGTAGATGTAATCGTCCGTCACTCGAGATGACCAACCCTTCCTCAGCCCTCCCCAAGCCCTTCCTCATCCATCTCCAGCCCCTCATCCACTCCATCACCCTCTCTACTCCACCTCCTCCATCTCTTCCAGTCTCATCCTTTTTTCCTCACCATCTCTCTCTTCATTCCTCTCATTCCCTCTCACCCTACTCCCTCCACTTCCTCTCCTACAAGGCTCTTCTGTTCATATCTCCTCTTTTCCTCTTTTCCTTTCACATTGCAGGGTTAGGGTTAGGGTTAGGGTTAGGATTAGCAGAACCAAACAACATGCCTAGACATGTCTGAGGAAACACTGGTTCAAGAAGTCACCCCCGGAATCAAAAGAAGGTTTTGTCACGTGACAGTAGGCTCGAACAACAGAGTGTCAAGTTGGAGGTCCTTACAATGGTCTGTTTCGTCTCACCAAAAGCAGTGTTGATGAGGCAGAAGCAAAAGAGCTAAGATGGTGTTCGACAAGCCTGCGCCGGAGATCTTTTGGTCCTAATACCTTCAAGAGGACTGCGTGTCCATGCGGGAATACCACAGTGGACTTCATCCCATACGAGGACCGGTGGACAGCGACCTCTCAGGCTCCCCTACGGGCTAGGTGAACCTGCAAGTAATGTACTACTTTTGAAAACTATTTTGTGGAACTATTTTCAAAACGCTTTTAAAAACTATTTTGCCCATCCCTGCCTCCAGTCTGTCTGTCTGTCTGTCTGTCTCTTCTCCTTTGACATCTCACTCATTAAACCTCGAAGTTTCGAATTCCGTCGCAATTACTCGAATTCTGCGGCCAATTAGTGAAGCGTGTCTGTGACTGTGCAGACAAAGTGAGCGATCAAGCGCAGCATGGACGTTCAGTCAAGCGTATCAATGGCCGGCAGAAGAACAAAGAGATGAGAAGGAAAGCCGACCTCCGAACAATCATCCCATCAGTTGAAAACTGCTGCAGCAACATCTGGCCAACAATTCAAGCTCAGCAACAATGCATCTGAAGCGACATCAGATTACAACAATCGCTCTCTTACAATTACAAGTCATGATGACGCCTATCTGTCTCTGTCCTGTCTCTGTATCTTTGTCTCTGTCTCTGTCTGTCTCTGTCTCTCTGTCTGTCTATCTGTCTGTCTCTCTCTCTGTCTATTTTACTATCCAACAGGTCAGTGTGCAATCTAGTCACCCCTCTTCCCGGTGGGGGGGGGATTCCAGAAATTTGAGAGGGGACCAAAAGTATCCTCAATTTTCAAAAGCTTCCTGCATACACTTTTCCCGAAAACACCGATGACCCTTTTTTTAGACATCATTTATATTTTTGGAGAAATGTGAAAATGTACTACGCATCTCCAAAAAAGGGATGACCTGAAATCTTCAGTTTTTCCGGGGGGGAGTGCTGATCCTTGATGGGGGAAATTCCAATCCCATCTGGTCTAGATAATTCACTGGTAGCAGGTAGTATATCTGTCTTTCCCATCTAAAGAAACACAAATTATATAATAGGACAAACATGTCTCTAATCAAATGGTTTAGAAATAGGCCTACTGTACACTGCAATAACGTTTGCATTTAGGATACAGTATTTGCTACTGTGAAGATTGCGTTGTGGGGTTAGTGTTGTATGGCTTTGTAAGATTGGTTCTACAACTGACTATAGTTGGAACTCGTTCTCTAAGAGAACAAAATGCTTCGGTTCTTCGTCGTCGTTCTCTTTGCTTCCAACTCAGATCAGACATCGATTAAACGGACGAAGACGACTAAACAGATTACTCAATCCCTCCGCTCTTCTTAATTCCTTACGATTCAATTCTACTGCCTCCAGTAGTTCTGTCTGTCTGTCTGTCTGTCTGTCTGTCTGGACTATTATGTACGTTTTTCACTTGATCTCTTCTCCGTCTCTCCTATTTCCGATTGTCTGTTTCTGTCTGTCTCTGTCTGTCTCTCTCTCTGTCTCCGTCTTTCCTTCTTTCTTTCTCTGTCTGTCTGTCTCTGTCTCTGTCTGTCTCTCTGTCTGTATCTGTCTGTCAGTCAGTCCGTCCGTCTCTCTGTCTCTGTCTCTCTGTCTCTGTCTGTCCCTCTGTCTCTGTCTCTCTCTCTGTCTGTCTGTCTCCCTCTCTATCTCTCTCCCCTTTCTCTCTTTCTCTTTTCTCCCTCTATCTATATATCCCTGTTTTCCATCACTTCCTCTCCCCATCCATTTCTCCCACCCTCTCCTCAAACTCTCTCTTTTTCTGCCCACCTTTTCTCCTCCATCAGTGAATTACTTCCGTTGGACGATATCCAGGAATTATTGATAATCCACTCTCCTCTTCCTGCGTCCGCTGCCTCTGGTCTCTGTGCTCCGAGTCTCCTGCTCCTACTGCTGGCAGCGGTGGGTGAGGGTGGGTGGGTGGGTGGGTGGGTGGGTGGTGGTGACGTATGAGCGGCGTCTTCAGCAGAGGGAGGATGGACGTAGATTCAATTGAGCGACGCCAGAGGTCGTCCCAGTGCGACAATCATCATCATCATCATCTTCCGACGACTAATCGCTCGTAGTCCCCGCCCCTCCCTCCCTCCCATCTCATCACGACCCACCGCCACATGTGCCACCCTTCCACCCACCCTCCTCTACCCATCCTTCGCCTTTCCCTGGGGGCGTTGGGGGGGCGGATAGAGAACGGTGAAGGGGCGACGGACGGAAAGAGAAGATGAGGGAAATGGTCAACGCAGGAGACGAAAGACAGAAAGATGTTCGGAAACATGTTAGTCATCTTCATGACTGTGCTATGTTTGGAAGACAGCCGACGACAAAGCAGAGACATCATCATCATCATCAACATCATCATCATCAACATCATCATCATCATCATTACCATCATCATCATCATCTTCATTATTATCATCCTCATCATCATCAACAACAACATCATCATCATCAGCATCATCAGCATCATCATCAACAATAACAACTCAGTCTTTATCATTATTATGCAACTCTGTCTCAGTCTCTGTCTGTCAGTCTGTCTGTCTGTCGGTCTGTCGGTCTGTCGGTCTCTGTCTGTCTCTATCTGTCCGTCTCTCTCTCTCTCTCTGTCTCCGTCTTTGTCTCTCTGTCTCTCTGTCTGTCTCAGTCTCTGTCTGTCTGTCTCTCTGTTTCAGTCTCTGTCTGTCTGTCTGTCTGTCTCTCTCTCTGTCTGTCTGTCTGTCTGTCTCAGTCTCTGTCTCTCTGTCTCTCTGTCTCAGTCTCTGTCTTTCTCTCTCTCTGTTTCTCTGTCTCTGTCTCTGTGTGTCTGTCTCTTAGCCTATGTGCGTCACCACTTCTATGTCCATCTCTTCTTTCCACAAGACAGATAGGCTATATACTGGGACGGTGCGGAACGCGACCTGAATGCATTTCATGACATCTTCGTCGATAAAATATTTGATGTGGAATAAGGATGCGTCGGAGCATCTCCGTCCTCAGCCTCTGTATCTGCAGACGGAGGATGTTGTTGATGCATCAGGTCGACCAGAAAGTGTGATGGGATGGAGATGGAAGAGAGTGGAATGGGAGGAGGGAAAAGGGAGCATCTTTCCACCTCCTCCTCTTCCTTCTGTTGAGTGCTTATCAATTGATGTCTATGGATAGAGTGGCAAGGATGGAAGAGAGACAACTCCAGGACACTATAAGGACAAATTATAAGGACATTATAAGCAGAGGACAAAGACTGTAAAAGGACAGAAGACGGACAACTATTTCAAATAAGAACTAATCAACCAGACACAATGGTGAAAATATTTGTAATAATAATGACAAACAATAATTATTATTAGAAAATCATTTATAAATATTTCAGGAATTTTAGTGACAATAAATTTAATGATTAATTGTTATAAACTTACAAATTTCTGAGAATTGCTCAAGCGTGTGTGTGAAATTCCAGCATAACAATCGCTGGATCGATTCAGACCCAAGCCAAGCTCAAGGACCTTGAGCAAGACCATCGCTAACGATTGCTCGCGACGCTTCGGGGTGTAAACTCCGACACACTTCCGGGGCTGTATAGTAAGGACCGCCTCTGAGTAGTAATTGACCCTGAAGGGGCTGTGTAGAAATTTGTGACTAAATAAATAACTAAAAATGAATATCGGTACATTTCTCGAAAGGTCATCGTCACGATTTTGTTAACGACCGTTCTTTTAACATGCATCATCGATTTCATCAATCATCATCGTCGTTATCAGAACTTTACCTGAATCATACTTATCATCATCATCATAGACAAATAAAGTCCAGAAATAATCTAACATAAGAATCAAATTTGGACAGAAATTTATAGAGGTTTGAAAATTAATTCACTTTTCTAAATAGAACTCTAGTAATAAACTGACTGTCATCTTTGGGTGGGAGAGTAGGCCTATAATTGTGAACTCGAGACCGGAGTTGGTGAGCAGAGGTAGGTCAGAGAGAGATAAGAAGTGTCTGGAGGACGTGAAATGGGTAATTTTGAATAGCTTTAAACATACGGTCAGCTTTTTGCGGCTAATTCAGCAGCTGTTGGGTCAGAAGATGAAAGGTAACCCATACGTTTAAGGTGTCTAATTAACTTTTCCATACGATCACGTTCGGATGCTATATAGTCAGACCCCACCAGGACTGTAAGTGTGAGGCATACATCAACCTATGCAAATGTAGATGGGGCGTGGTAGTGTAGTGGTGAATGTCGCCGCCTTGTAACCGAAGGGTTGCGGGTTCGAATCCCACCAACCGTGTAAGGACCTTGAGCAAGTCCTTCACTCACAATTGCTCAAGCGCTTCGGCGTGTAAACTCCGACACACCTCCGGGCTGTAGTCGGGACCGCTTCGGCGTGTAGGAGACTTGAAGGGGCAATATAGAAATGTGTGAATAAATAAAAAAATAAGACGATGAGAACAGTGAACTGATAACGTATGAAAATGCCTTGCAGTATACATGCATCATTGGTCTGTGGATTGCATCGTATTTCAGAGGCAACAGAACCAACTGTAGATGTAACATGGTTCACAGATACAGAACGCCCTGAGCTGTCATATTCTCTTAATGGGAATCCCTACTATTAGCTCTGCATGACATTGTTTTGCTAACTGATTTAACAGTCTTTTTTGCCTTTTTCATATTATTAATTATTTCATCCAGCGCAGAGAGAGAGAGAGTGCTCTGTAAATATACCATGGGATGTTGTCTGCTAAACGAAAGAACTGACCCTCGTCTGTCCTTCGTCATGACCGAGGAGCAGCAGCACTGCGATCATGATATCGTGAACGAGTGGAGGAGGCTGAGCGTAGCGACGGACTTCGGCCAGTGCAGTCGCATCGAACAGCAGAATGGCGGCTCGCAGCTTCTCCAGTCGCTGTAGACTTTCGATGGTGCTGCGTGCGACTTTCAACTCCTTCTCCAGCTCCGTCGACAGGCGTAGTTTGTGTATGACGGAAATGGATCTCTGCAGTCTGGCCATCTTACGAGTTCTGATGCTTTCCAGGAGCTCTGATACAACAAAGATCAATTGTGTGATTTACTGTCTTCGACCAAGGGCCAATCCAATCCATTTCAGCAATGGGACCTCGGCTCTCGAGTCCCAGGAGCTTGGTCATCTCGATACGCTTTACGCTTGCAACGAGAAGGCCACCAGCCCACCACCCACAATGACCTTAAATTTTGTTAGTTTCACTTTCAGCAAAGGTTATAATTTTGCAGAAATGTGCTTCTGAGCAGATTTCTTGAAGAGGTGCTATATAAATTCTCCCAATGAATGAATGCTTATAGAAAACTGCTGTCCCATCTAGAATCCTTCCTCCATTTTACTGGAGGCCAAAGAAACCTACTTTGTGGCAATGATAGAGTGCTTGGCTTGTAACATGGAGTGATTGGTTTAATTATTTATTTTAAGTATCTATGTACTTGATTGACCTTCCTGCAAATGCATTTATTCAAATGTTTACAGATGTGATATTTTATTTTTGTGTGCCATATTTCTACCTGCTCTGACGTCATCCGTTTCCTTCTTCTGAGCCATTTTCCTCAGCCTCTCATCTTCTTCAATTGCAAACATCATCTGAATTCTATTCTTTGACTCGTTCTCTGTTTCTTCGTTGACGAATGAAGACGGATGAGACTTTGTCGTTAGAGGAGGACGGTCTTCGTCGTCTTTCAGATCATTCGTTCCTCCACTCTCCTCCTCAGACTCTGGCTTCAATTGTTTGGGAGATATTATGTCATGCGTGGGAATTGCCCGTCCACGCTCTATCTCCTCCTCTTTGCTCCGTTCCGCTTCGACAACCTGAATGTTAATGCAGAATACAATTTGTTAATAATAGGACCATGTATCACCAAAACAAGTTGTTTGCAATCAAGTTTCTGTTGTGACTTTTACAAAGGTTCCTTAATTTTGATGACTGCAAAGCTTTTGTTCATCTCAATTGTAAAGGCCTCTGCCTGACCAGCGTCATTCTGAAGCAGCATATATTGTAGCTTCCAAATTATCTGTTACTTTTTTGATGCCATTGCCACAGACATTTAGAGAAATTAACCACTGGTCTTAAACAATAAAATCCAGCAAATTTTTTGCAATTGAAGACGAACTGTGAAGTGTATCCAATGCGAAACAAAATTTTTTTTAGTTTGCCACAGATTTTACATCGGCAATGTTTTGAACAATTGCAGTGTAGCATATAAATTATAATTATGGCTAAATAATTCACCAAAGCATTATTGTATTAAAATAATAGTGCTCTAGAGAGTCTAGATTGGAGAAGCTGTGACAAGTGTAACCTCGTAAAGCAGCAGAATTGTCAGCAGTTTTGCCTCTCGATGGAACTCTGCAGCGACTCTTAGTTCGGAGCCAGGACTGTTTGTTGTGACATCCGCCGTCCAAGTGTCGCTGGGACCTCCGTCGCGAACCAGTCGTGTCCTCTGGCTTTCGTTGATGACGACCAGACTCTTCGCTCCAGGAACCCACAGATTGAAGAAGACCTTCGTGTGACCGGGTAGATAGCGAACGGCTGGTTCCCTCAGTTCAAATCCCTCTTCCAGGTCGTAGCATTCCACTGGAACGGGGAACGGAAGCACTGTATCGTCTGTCTCTAGTACCTCGATAACGTAGTTGAATACGTTGGGCCACGGTCCGTCGCTGTGGCGCCGTCTGGCGTAGATCTTGAAGGCGTAGTACCCGGAGTGAGGAAAGCGCACCTGGAACAGAGCCCGGTTTCCAGTTCGGTTGAGGAAGGCGTATTCGTCGCACAGATAGAGTTCAGTGTGTGCCGGGTAGAAGTAGAGATGGCTTCGGACGTCGCACGACTGCGGTATCTTCATCACGATTTCCGATAGCTTGCCTCGTTTCAGGCGATGGATGCACCCGGATGAATGGGTGACAGCTCGGACCCTGAGGTCCTCGGCCGCCGACGTCGCCCCAAAGTCTTCGTGTGCTGCCTCCGAAAAGACCATCACGTGATCCGCCTTCAGATCCATCTCCCAAAAAGGCTGAAACTCAGATTTGGAGGAATATTGTTTGCTCAACGGAGATCAGACTAATAATTATTCGAAAGTTTGTTTACACCGTTTAGTGACGTATACGACAAAAATGATGACGAGTTTGATGAGTAGCAATTAGTACTTCTGTAGCACATTTCTTAGGCTAATTGTCACTGTTAGTAAGTAAGTAGCATCCTAGATAAAAGCTGGGTCTGTAAACAGGCTACATTTTGTGTATATTCTATTTTTTTTATTTAATTATAAATAATGACGGTCAATGAAATTGTAGACTAGTAATGACAATTTATACAGCGCCAAAATTACTAATTTGTCTCTGGAAAACCCTACTGATTCGACGCAGGGCTTTACCTCCGAGTAGAGCTCTAGAAAGTTTGAGATTACTATTACAAGCTATAATTACTTTTATGATTTAAATTATTAATATACATAATAAAACGACTTATTTCATGTTACGTCTCTCGGTGTAATTTGTAGCTCTATGCTGTGAACGAAATAGCAACGTCGTCGCCGAATCTTGTATCATCGCTCAGGAATTTATTTCTATTGCGTTTAATTTGGTTTTAATTCACAACGACAGCTTTAAAGGAGCTACACAAAAGGAAATTAACATTTCCAATCTTACACGAACCTATTCAGTGTAAGTTTATGCCCAAATATATGCGCTTTTTAAAATTAGAATTAATTAGTTGATACCCTGTCGTCTGCCTTTTCAGCAGGGCCTCGACTTTTATTTAACAACAGTTTCCGAGAGTTTTTCGTTTAACATTGCGTTTGATGTGATTGTTAATATTTTGGTAATCCCGTAGTTTATGCTGATCAATTATAATGTTATAGTTAGTGTTTCGAAATTACCGGAATACGAGTGAAAATGCCAGCGTTTATAAAAGAAATGGGTGATAGACGAAAATGTTGATTGTAAAAATTGGGATGATGAAAGAACTTTAATCCGTTTCTGCCTGTACTTGTTGTAAGCAATTATAATTAGAAGCTATTTTGATCTAGAATTGTTAGTTTCACATGACCTATCACAGTGAGGAATTAATTTTAGCCTGAAGGATGATCAACGATGATACTAGTTTTGTATCAGAAGAGATACTTTGTACACTTTTAATGTAATCGGGACGAAATGAAGGTGAATGCAAAGGTTGACTTTCGGCATAGTTGTTATATCAGAGAAATAAGATTGAGGGTCTTCGGGTATGGCTGGCGGATGTAAACGTTCATTGGTCGATTTAAATATTACAAAGAGTACACATCGGAGTCTCCCAAGTACTACAATTTTAATTCAGACAAATATTTTTATAGGCGATACAAACCCTAACTCTGATCTTAATCCACCCTCATGACGGACACCCTTACAGGCTGACCTTAATCGACTCTCACAACATGGTAACTTTTGCCTTGCCAGTCTGTTTTGAAAGATGGCATGACGTCGTTTCACGTGGTTGCCACTACCTAATATAGTCTGCGTACAGTCACACAGATTTTTCTGTGTATACATCTGTCCCCGATATAACAACTATGCCGTACTTTCTTCTTTAGGGATGTTTTATCTGTTGTTTTTTCACTCAGAGCACTGAAGATGGGTTCGTCAAAGAAGCACAAGGAAAAGGATCGTGAGCATAAGCACAAGCGCAAGCACAGATCGCGAGACCGATCGAAGGAGAGAGAGAGGAGACATCGCGATAAGTCGTCGAGGACGAACAAAGGCGAGAGTTCGAAAAGAGCGAAATATGATCCGGAATACGTCGGACAAGAAGACGCTCATACGTCGTACAGCAGTCGCGCAGACGAGACGCAAGTCGTCAACACAACTCTCGACTCTGGAGGTTTGCTACTGAACTCCACATAATATTCGTCAATGCCTCGTTGGCAACTTACTCACCTACGTACTCATGTGTCGTATAGTCGTCTGTTTGGGGCCCTGTAACCAGAGTACAGCGGGTTAGAATTTACCAGTCCACATTTCTACTGACGACGTTTATATGCATTATACACCGGTGCTATAGAAGTTACTATTGGAATCTTTAATCGGTCTCTCTTGCGACTTGATTGTCGTATATTAGAAGGTTCTTGCTACGTGTTACGTAAGGAGATTTTCCTGTGCTTTCTGCTGCTGTCACGATCAAATTGACAATTGTCATTGCGACCAATGTCTAAGGGAACGTTCCATTGTTTCTTAGAATTAGTTGTTAGGTAATGAATTAGACGGAACATTGTTGTCAGTCGATTTGTTAAGCAGCAAACTGTTTATTATGTTTATTATGTTTATTATGTTTATTATGTTTATTATGTTTATTATGTTTATTATGTTTATTATGTTT
>JAQFXW010004164.1:0-11288 GCA_034693945.1 Dendrobaena attemsi
GTGCTATGCGGGCCGTATTTCGTATAACCTGTCTGTAATCATACTGCGTTTGTCAATATGAATATAATAAAAAATATTATTATTAGTTTGAATTCAATAAATAATAATATTATTATTAATATAATTATCTAATATTATTACGGGGAACGTTACTTGCCTTTAGATAATAGACGAGCAGCTCGTTGAGCGATGGATCGGCGTTGAGATTGACGAGATAGTATCTGCCTTGTTCCACTTTGATACCCGACATCTGAACCGATATTCCCATCTTCTCGAGGGCAGCATGCCTCTCCTGTACACAACGAATATTCATCCATCAAACATTCAACTCCACCATCGCCTTCATCTATCAATTTCCTCGTCCTCTCATTTATCAAATGCTCAGTCACGACACGATGCCTGCAACCGCGTACCCCTCCAATCGTCATCCATGCTGAAGCGTCTTCACCACAGGCAGATTCCACGTGTTAAAGCATTTTGCAGGTTTTGCAATCAGTAGCATTAACTTGAGGTCTGTTTGTACTAGTTATTGGCGCTTAACCCCCCCCCACAACTGGAATGGTAGAAGAATAGGGAACCTCAATCTACTCTGGCCCACTATATACAAGAAAATGAAGACAAGGTTTACAAAGTGAAGAAAATGCTTAGCAAATTAAATCAAGGCTTATAAAAATGAAGTTAATGCATAAAAGTAAATCAAAGGCTTAGAAAATGAAGTTCAATACTTAGAAAATAATGTCAAGGCTTTATGTGAAAATGAAGCCAAGGCTTAAAAATTAAGTCAAAGTTTAGGAAATGGAGTCAAGGTTTAAAAAATGAAATCAATGCACAAGCATGAATCAAGGCTTATAAAGAGAAGTCAAGGTTTAAACACAAAGTCAAGGTTCAAACACGAAGTGAAGGCTAAGAAAATAAAGTCAAGGCTTAGAAAACAACGTCAAGGCTTATAAAACAAAGTCAAGGCTACAAAAATGAAGTCAAGGCTACAAAAATGGCATCAAGGCTAAGAAAATGAAGTCAAGGCTAAGAAAATTAAGTCAAGGCTTAGACGATGAAGTCAAGGCTTAGAAAACAAAGTCAAGGCTTAGAAAATGAGGTCACAAAGACTTCATAACCACAGTCGCCTTAGGCCTAGATTAACTGACTGCTCTTCTTCCCTCAATTTCTAAGCACTCATTAATCTAATCAATCTAATACCTGATGGTATTGCATCAACAATGCAACTGAACAATTTATTATTCATGCGTTGAGATATTATCTCAAGATCACTACGCTGTAACGAACCTGGAGGAGGTTCATGCTGTAGCCAAATTTCAATCTGGGACTGAGAGTTCAGTTTTTGATAGAAACATACACCAATGTGAAAAATGATTTAGACATTGCAGAGTGTTCCATCAATATAAAACTACTCAAGTTGAAAAAACGATCGCAACCGCTCAATGTACTGTCACCTTCGGTTTTAACTGAAGATCTGAAATAACTATTTCAAAATCCAGTTGCCTTATAACTGACGAGATAAACGACTCGTAAACTTCTACTCGGGAATTACAGAATTACAAAGATTAGACCATATAAGTAAATGTATTGCATCGAGGGGAGGTTAGTATAATGAATAACACACTGGCGCGTATGAGATCGAGTCCATAAGTGGGCCGAACCTCTCAAACTTGGATTCAATCGTCTTTTGTCAATTGGCATAGCAAAATGAGGCGCTTAAGTGTGTTAAATGCTCTGAGTCAGCATCAGCGCTGTAGCCAGAAGCACTTCTGAACAGTGTATTATATGAGAGGTGCTATATAAATCTTTTAATATAAGCAATACAAATGTGGGCCACGCTAGTCCATTGGTTTGACTGTCACGCTGTGACTGCTACTGCATACGGACATGGAGTACTGAGCACACAACGTGGAGCAAAACTGCTCAGAGATATCAGCTGGTTCGTTGTCTTTCAACAGCACTGTTTGTTGTGAATACAGAATTAATACAGCACTATTTGCTTTGGCGATAATGCATAACTCAGAACATCTGTTATTGCTGTACAACACTACTAAAAAGCATTCCCATCAACCGGGATGCATTGATAGAGTTTCCCTAGAAGCAGAAGAACCTTAATATTTTTTATGCTATACTGATATATTCTTTTCGTTGATTCTTTGTCTCTACAATGTATGCACATTGTCTTCTGTAAATCGGCACAAGGCTTGGAACTGATTACTAAAGCACTTACTTACTATCAATTTTTATATCACCTCTTTGCATTCTACTTGATTTACTGGCCATCTGACATTTTCAGTTTCAGATGTCCATCTTCCATCTGTTGCCCTATGCACTGATATCGATGTCAGCTATACGAGTATTCAGTTACAATTGCATTAGCACTCCAATACACAACACATGAATGGTTTTTATTATTTATATATTATTCACAAAGTTACAGAATATGATAAACCATTGATGAGAAAGAGTGGCTGAAACTGAATGAAAAAGACATAAAAGTGCAAATACACCTACAGACCTTCCTCAGAAATTGTTGCAGAGCTCAGACAATTATAATAACTAAATAATTCAGGGACATAACATCCATTAAGTAATAATAAACCTAGTGGCGTAGCTAGGGTCTTTTGCGCCCGGGGACAATCCCGAAATTTACGCCCCCTATCCTCCAGAAAAACTGATGACTTTTTTTAGTCATCGCCTTTATTTTCGGAATTTGTGCCCCTTTTCTCGGCAAAATCGCGAAAAAATGATCAGATTTATGCCATTTCCGGAAAAAATCGCTTAAATTTCGCCCGATTTTGCGCCCCCCCCCCCCAGCCCTGCGCTCGGGGACAACTGTCCCCCCTTGCCACACCCTAGCTATGCCACTGAATAAACCAGCTCACTACAACAGACAGAAACAGCATAATTCATAAGTAATGACTAATGAATCAAGCCGTCATAACTGACAATTCAAATATTTTGTCGCAAATCAGCCCAACAATAACACATCTTCAAAACACATCTCTGGTAACTGACCACAAAATCAATATTTCCAGAAGAAAACTAAGTCACAGTCAGACAAATAACACAGTCTTATCTTCACTCTCAAAGACTGACTCCAATCACCCGTGCGGTAATAAGCATTCACTCAGAAACTGAAAATTGATTCCATTAAACTTACTCTGAGCGTCGGATAGCCCACCATCGCGAACCACAGATGCGCCTATCTGTCATGCATTGGCCAGACTGTTTCATCCACCCATAGCATGTCCAACGTCATTTGACTTTCAAATGCGATAACGTCGGCCAGTGGCGCAACACAATCGACCAAAAATATACCGTACATTTGCATCCGTTGCCGCGCACAAGAAAGCGGCAGCATTCTCGCTCCATAGCCGGGAAATGCGCTCTGCCTTGGATAAATCCACTCGAAAACTGATGACGGGAAGCCAGCGGTCGCAGCCGACCAGGACTATGCGTCTGATGGTCGTCGGCTCCAAGCGTCACTTGACGCCATGCATCACCGCCCGTTACTGCCCCTTCAGCCAATCAGATTCATACCTCGTAGTCATATGATGACGACGCTGTAACCAGCCGCAAGATTGTTACCGCACGTGCCATAAATTTCAATCGGGCCGACGCACAACAACAGTGCACCGTAAATCGGCAAATCGGCTGTCAACCGAAGGAGAAGCAGTGGACGACAATGTCGACCGCGGTCATTTGTCAAGACGAATCAGGCAGACACTGTGTCCGGGGTTTCGGGCAGACAGAGGAAACAAAATGAGCAACAAAAGTGCATACAGATTAGCAGTACCGGATGCAGAAGCGTAGAAGATCAGACAACAAAGACCACTTGCAAATGCAATATCAAAGTCTGTCCAACATTTACACTGATTGTTACATTACTGATTGCCAAGCGTAACGACTTTCAGCAACATTGTAGACACAGACACTCACACAAACGTGCACCCACACAAACAGAGACACTCACACAAACAGAGACACTCACACAAACACAAATACACAAACACTGTATCACGGCTGCAACTGCTCGTACCATATCTGATATCCATATCCCGATCATCAATTTCAAACTGCTATTAATGAAGTTGCTGTCATCAACAACGCTATAATCATCATTATTCATTAGGCATAAAATAAAGATGTAACAACAGTCAGTGTATTTCCAGTAACCCAACCGATTCACTATTTTTGGGGCGACTCAAAGAATTTTGCAAAAATAAGTTTTTGAAAAGAGGACTTAAATTCCTATTCAAACCTCAAATAAAATGAATAATTTGAAAATGGCAGGCTTCACATAAAAATTAAAATAGATGAAGCCAAATTAACTGGTACACGAACAGTGTCTGAGTGTGCTGTAGTTAACTGCAAAATGGTGAAAAAGGATTGAATCAAAAATATTGTATCAAACAAATATTCACCTACCTTATTGTTACTGAAAACACACCATTATTTATTTTGACATTTTCATGATCGTGTTCCAGTTCATTATGTTTTGCTACACGAACGAAATTTTACATGCTCAATGGCATTTAATGTCATAGAGGCTAGCGTAGAGTGCACCCTGGGCTTTGTAAGGGACATCATAAATGTCAATTATATTGTATTGTACTGCACTGTCAAGTTCAAGCATGACAGCCTGTGATTAATAATAAACAAATACTGATTGATCATTATCCATCATAACCTTCGGTCACGACCATGACCAGTTGACCACCTAACTAAGTCTCTTGTCAACATTACAGATGTTACAAACTCTCTGTTACAAACTCGATATTGTAAATTTACAACAGAAAAACATTTAACTATCCCACATCCACACACTGCATAAGAAATTTAAACTTAAACAAGGTCAGAGGGTTATTTTATTTCCTTTTATGGGGCGGAGGTTTACGGATGCAAACCCCTAAGGTATTTGTTACTATTTCTAGAAGAGAAATTTACATGTTTGGATTAACTCTGTGAAATTTTCTGACCACATTCAACGGGAAAAAAACATAATATTTTCCTGACCATGCCTCCAAATAAGGTATTGCAGTTTAATGTAATTAAACCACAACGCATCTAGATTCTGGACAAAGAGGGACACCTATACAAACACCGCAATCAGCTTTGTGTAGCCAGATCAGATCACTCATTCTTAAGAGGAACCCGAACCAATGGCCGCAAATGCCTGTGATGGAATACAAAATCACAGACATAATATATCATCGTCCCTGCCAAAGCCGCAAGAATTTACTTCCAATCGAAGGAGCAGCACCAGAACGGCAAGACCAGAATACAAAGACTGTGCCGAGATTCCCAATAACTATGGTCGACTCTTCAATAAACAGCAAATTTATGGATACATTTAGGTAATGGCAGTAGAAGAGAGGTGCTAGTAGTAAAAGTACTATTATTTATTTGCTAAATTTGTAACGCGTGCAAGGTCGCATCGAAATGTGAATCTAAGGCACTGCTTTACAGGCAGCACATGCTACTGAGAGGAAAACTAATATCGTCATTTAAAAGAGATGACGGTGGCAGGGAAAGAAGATGAGAGGAAGAAGAACAAAAGACATCTGACCCAGGAAGGTCAGGGTCAGCGTCAGGACAACATCCGGTCATAAATTCACCCGCTGCCTTCCTACCCTTTGACTCTTCTTTGTCCGCCTGGCTATCTTTATTCCTCTCATTCGCGGCGGTGCAGTGGTGTGCTCGGGGGGTCGCAGGTTCGAGTCCACCTCAAGCCACAGCGTAGAGACTTCGAGCAAGTCTCAGTTAATGACTGTTTAGTCAAAGAATATTCCCAAAGCCTACAGATAAGTCATCTATCTATGCTGATCTATGAAGTTCATTTTCACTGTAAACTATGCATTGCTACGGCTGACTAGGGTTTACACAGCTCTCCAATGCCTAATCAGTTGTTAACCATGTTCTGCAAGTCTCACTTAAGCCAGGTTAGTCAAGACATATTTCCAAAGGCTGCAGATAAACAATCTGCTAAAACTGATCTACTATTGTTCACTGTAAACCAAGTGTCGCTACGACTGAATAGGATTTTCACATTGTTGCAATTCTCAGTTAATATGGTTCATCTAAATGGCGCTATATAAATGCGCATATACATGCATAATACTACAAGGACATTTAGGACCGTTGACAGCAATCCATTTACACAGATCTCCAATGTCTAACGAGTTCTTAACCACAGACCACCCATGCGTTCACCATTTTCCTCTCAACAAGTCGTGCTTTCCGGTTCTGACAAACAGTTTAACCAGACACAGAAACAACATCACTCTTTCATAATCTTATCAATTCGCTTTACTCCTAAATTTCTGCCGCCGACCAATCTTGCAGATGTCAGACGAAATAACTAGATGGAATGATTCAGGTGCACGACTGTCTACAAAATTGGATTCTCCGGTCCCTTCAATCCGCATAACTGAATCGTGCTCACAGAAGCACTGTCATAAATTACACAGAAATGATTTCCTGTAAAAGTCCACGACTGCTTCTGGCCGGTCAGTCATCCGCGAACCATTGGCCTTCTCGCTCGGTGTGTGCACCCAGAGGAGTATAAATCGCGTCCGAGTCGCGTATACCCTCATGAATATTCCGGAGAAAACAAATCTTTGTTCTTCATACACCAATGTATTTCACAGCACAATCCTATACTATTCAGTCACGACCTAGGCTTGACATCCAGAACCCTTTGCACTCCGAATGCTAATGTTACGTTTAACTGGGCACACCATCATAAACAGTCATTCGGTCACACATAGCAAACTCCAACATTATCCCTCTGTACAGCATCCCAGAATTACATGCGACTCTCACTAATTTTCTATATTTTCTTCAGCGCTAGCCGAGTTAGGACTCAGTCTACGGGAATCATCCCAGTAATTGTATTTTTTACGTAATCCCTCAGCACTTTAAAAACTAGGCATTGATTATTATCACAACTAATCAGTTAATGTTATTTTTAATCAAAATTAATAGATTATTGCCCATTTGAGAAGGTTTAAAAATAACTAGAAAATGCGTTTTCAAACGTGCTTGAAATTTATTCAAATCAGTTAGAAGAAGATTTTGACATCTTTATACACCAGCTCATTCAAATTCAATCAAAACCAATTCAATCTCAATTTTGCAATAAGATTCATAAACAGCACAATAAAAATTGCAAAGAAAATTTGGTCAATAAGGCTTGTAGAGCCATACACCGTTGATCAATTCAATAGTAAGAAGATAGTAAACAGAAGAATAAAAGTCACAAACGCATAAACCAAAGTGCGTGAAAACTTGGACCTTGTTATTCAACTTCAAATTTATGCAAAAACATCTAAATAACTCCAACCCAAAAAGTCTTCAGACAAACTTTGTCTTGCATATGGAACAAACTCACTTAATAGTGTGAATAGTCCGTAATACATGGCTTTGAATGCACGACTCCTATTGTATAATTTCACAACAAGCAGACTACAGAATACGATACGATAAGCATTTTGTCACTCCTTTGTTATGTCACTGTATCGTTACGTCCCTCTTTCAAATCGGCAATATTTCTGTCGTTCTTTTAAAATTGCTCGAGAGATCCGATTTGTCGTTTCTTTGTTATGGCGCTCTTACATTATGTCTTTCAATACTAACTCATATTTCTATTACTGAATACATTTTCAACAGCTTCACTACATTTCAGATTCATATTATTGGCATATCAGAACTTTTGCTGTACTGATGTAGTCAATGTTATAACAAGCCTCTGGACATGGTGGTATAGTGGTGTGTTCGATGCCTTTTAACCGGATTGACACAGGTTTGAATCTACCTCAAGTTAACAAGAACTTTTTAACAATACAAAATATTGGAGATATTGCACAGGAATCTCCAGCAAGTCCTTTACTCACAATTGTGCTGCATCACAACTGCTCTGTACCTTATAAAGGATCTGTCATATGGTCTCATGTGCACTTCTGAACTGATTTTAAGGAGGACGATATCAAATAATTGGTTGTAGTATATTGCATTAAAGAAGTGCCAGATACCTCATTACCTCAGTTTGTGGAAACAGAACAAAGAGCTAGAAAATGTTCCGTGAAATCAAGCTCGTCATCCTAGAAATCTTTCAAACTGGTAAATACTTTCTTTCTGCTAGCTCATCTCCACTGTCATTTATTTTGCAGAACAATTTCACCCTTTGAGTGCTGTTTAATTGCGCATTTCCGTAGACCAAATGCATAAAAGCTTTAAGCGGGACAAGATGATTACAATGATACAACAGCCATAAAACAGATTTGTAAAAAAAGTCTTCATTTCTCCTGGGATCCTCTTATGGCTCCCAGTTGCATATCACTATTTATCCTTGACTAATGTTTGAAATGACGTCAACCTTAACATCCAGTAACTGCACATCAAGGGCGACAATGTGGCCATGGAAAAAAACAGATTCGTAAAACGAGTCTTCATTTCTTCTGGAATCCTCTTATGGCTCCCAGTTGCATTTCACTGCAGACATATCACTATTTATCCTTGACTAATGTTTGAAACGACGTCCACCTTAACAACCAGCAACTGCACATCAAGGACCATATGTGGCCATGGACTGTGACATTTCAATGCCAAGCGATTCCAGAATAACAACCTAAAAGCAGTTTTCTCATGCGCATCACACAATTCTATCAAATACAGCAAGCTACAATATGAAGCTGCATCATAGCGAATGGCTTTTCTAAATGTAACTGAATAAATATGCAATGACGTTTTCGCACCGATATCTTATCTGCTACTAATTTATGCAACTTTCATCGATAATTTTAAAAATTCCACAAATCACAAAATTCACAATACCATCAACAGGGACCAAAATCACATTCTGTTATCAATGAGATATACTGACTGGCACATCATCTTAAGCGAATCCTAAAGCATTCCAGTATTAATTGTGTGGCTCACCTGTTGGATACAAAACAATAAAATTATATGTACCAATATGAAACACAGAAGTCTTTGAAAATGTTGTTATTTATGACTGTATTTATTACTATTTAACGAAGGACTTCAATCTACAATGTGATGTAAACGTGCAATTCATACCGCAAGCAGCAACCGGCTTTGATTCCATTTTACCATCACTCTCAGTTTGTCATGTCAGTACACATTATGTGAAACGAAATCACATTGCTCAGAGACAGCATTCTTACTGTTCGGCTGGTATTCTATGTCCTGTCCGCCGACGCGTATACGCGGGCCGAACCCAACAGTGTTTCAGCAATTATCGCAATCACACGACGCTGGAGAAGATCGATAGCCCGGAGATCAAGATGTTTCTCGGTGCCAAGCGGTGGACATTTCAGTTTGTCGAGATGGATGTACGGAGCCATTGTGCCACCGTTAGCCAGATCGAAACGGCTCTTTCTATAGCCATAGAAAGAACGAGAGCCACTACCAAAGAAAAATCGATAGACCGGAAGCGGTCGGAGCGTGGTCGGTTACATAGATCGACGTCGGAAGCGAGAGTCAAGTGTTATCTAGCCGCCATCACCACAGTCTCCACCAACACGGCCGCGTCTCTCCCTCCTCTTCCGTTCAAACGGAATTGGCAATGAACTCGATCTCCACGCGTTCACGTAACGGAATTACGACCGACACAGATTTTAATGGATTCTTCTTCACGGCAGAAATGGGCCGGTGGCAGGATAGGCGGCGACCGATCGACGCAAGACGTTGTGGCGAAAATTCATTAGCATGCCGCCTCTTGAAGTCGTAAACTTCAAGAAATCTCTGATTAGCAGGTCGTGTCATAACAAGCTTGTCACTGTCTAGAGCAGAGACAAATTTTTCTATTCACGTCTTGACTGCATAGTATCCAAGTTCAAGTCATCATCAACATCATCTACATCGTCATCATCATTGATAGAGCATGCTCTAACAAGGTCCTGTCTCAAATAACGTCTTCTCCAGTGACATTCTAAGCTGCTCTATTGAAACATATATAGGTCACTACAACCCAGACTTTGGCAAGTGCAATTACTCAAATCCGATTAACATTTTGTTATCCCGAGCATGCTCTGTTTTCATCTGCCACAAATCCAATAACTAGCATTCATCAATTCACAAACAGCAAGCGAACAAGAAAATCCATGTAGCACAAATACTGGAAGAATGCCACACAGGCAATGCAATAACCGGTTACAAATATATGACCATCAGACATGCAACACAGCCATCTATTCGTGCAAGCCCCGTAAGCACAATTAATACCAACAGCAATGTCTCAATAAATACAGAGCCGTCTGACATATAACCCAATTGGAGATTATTTATCACAGAAATTGTTTCGTATATCACAACCAATGAAAGCCGAGGTCGACATTAATTCGACGCCCTGTCCAAATAATTACATCAGATGCAGATTACTTGTGGAACAGTAACACAATTGTTGCTGTCCGGTACAAATCCAAATTTACTCCACTTATTTAAAAAGATCCTCTAAATCGAAATAAATATCGAGACTTCTATTTTGGTGTATACACAACAGACGTTATATTTCGTTAAAATGGTGACACCCGATGCGTTATTAATTTGAACTCTTGAAACACACATAATGTGCTAGTTTATTCACAGTGCAATTATACATTTCTTTCTAAATAAGAATATGAATAGCTAAAGCAGGATGACAACGATGTCTGAAACTAGACTGCGAGTATAGTAGTAGAATGAATGCAAAATTAATTCACTTAGCACCACATAATTCAAATGGAAACTAGTTGAAGACAGTGTTGTCATTGTGCATTAGTGGTTGGGAGCTCCTCTGAGCAGCCCCCCTTGAAGAGACACTAAATGAAATATTTTTAATGGACAACTGTAGTGAATGAATCTGGTTACAAATACACTTCGCGTATCGTACGCAAAATGTGCATTTTGAACGTCAGCATAGACTGCATTTTGCAGCATGGTTCATCGAACGATGCTTTTGAAACTGTGAAAATATTGCCTTGCCCTCAAGGGTCACTGAATCCATCGCCCCTGTTCAGCGGCCAAAGTAACAAACAGAGGACGGAGAGCGTTCAATGACCATAAGACGAAACGTTGGAATTTTCCAAACGGTCAAGTATTGCACAAACGACGCTGTTATGAGCAATCTGTGGATTATGCTGGATGGTTTATATCCTGCTGCAATTTAATGAGGTTCGTGTTTACTATGGGACTCCATATGGTGTCATAAAAATTCAAATGCACAGTTGTGCTCTATTCTATTCTATTCTATTCTATTCATAGATTTATAAAGCGCCTCTTTCAGT
>JAQFXW010004165.1:0-11288 GCA_034693945.1 Dendrobaena attemsi
GGTAGCTTCTGTGATGACCACAGGATGGCACATAGAAGGAGCAAGAAGCTTTACCTGCGGGGTTCTTGGATCCGTCCGTGTAGACAGCAACATGTCCTTCATACGTACGGATGTGATCCTCAACGACGGATTTCCTTCTCAGCAGATCGTCCGTGTCTCTAATTTTCTCCATCAGTGTGGTGTCAACAACGGGTGGGTGGATCTTCCACATTGGTCGTGTTGTGCAGGCGAGTGGCGGGATCTATAGGCGCGAGGATTTCGTTGTTGACCTGAGACTTTTTACGCAGTTCCGGATTTGACTAAGCGTCCCCAGCTCAGCTGAACTAATAAGCAGCTGCTGGTTCCCGCGATTCCACTTTTGTGGGCGCTATAGAAGTTTCGAGTTTCGATTACGATTAAAAACTAGGATGACAACAATTTCATCCTTATACTGGTTTTATTTGGGCCTAGGCCTAATAGGCCTAACATTTACTGATTTCTGATTTTTCAACTAGTTGGCCTGAACTGTGCATTTTCTAGGCTACTTACTTGTTTATTTATGTCATTGTGCCTGAGTAGGCCTAATTGTGATTATAATAATAAATGAATATATTAAACCTATCTTTAGAGTGACGCTCTAGAACAGTATGCTTGCGTGGTGAATTAGTGGGTGAATATGATCCAACCAAGGGCTTTTATCCCCCCGCCAAGCAGCCGGGCTCAAAAACTCGTTACTTTCCATTTTCCCCCCTCAAAATATTCTTCCATCTAATATGACCAGTCTTTCCTCCTGTTTCTGGAAATTATACATTGCAAAATGTCCCACACTGTTTTCCACTGGGCGCGCTTGCGCCCGCTTGGTATAGGGATAGAAGTCCCTGGATCCAACCCTTGGTCCGCCAGCTGCAGTGGCGTAGCTATAGGGGCGGGGGACAGATACATGTCCCCGGGCGCAAGGCTAGGGGGCGCAAAATCGTGGAAAATTTAAGCGATTTTTTTAAATTCGCTTTTTTTGCATTTTGACGAAAAAGGGGCGCAAATTTTCGAAAATAGAAGTGATGATTAAAAAAGGTCATCAGTTTATTTTGGGGAGAAAAGGGCGTAAAATTTCGAAAATGAAGGCGATGACTAAAACAAGTCATCAGTGTTTTGGCCCTTTTGGGGGAAAGAGGGCTCAAAATTCGGGATTGTCGCCGGGCGCACAAGCTTCGCGACGCCACTGGCCAGCTGATTATAATTGACCCTCCAGTGCTCGCTAAACTGTATGCCTGTACGTATAACAATTTGTGTAAAAGGATGTGAGAGACAGCCTCTAGCCTATTGGAGTATACTCTGGGTGTTAGCCTATTGATTCCCAACTTAATTGGCTTAAACTATGCCTTAATTTGATAGCAATGTGAACACTGAAATTCAGTTTCCAAAAACACAAATTTGCAATAATTCATTAGGCGTAGTTATAGGCCTACGTATACGACTGTTCAACAATCATTCATTCATTCATTAAGAGCATTTCATGTAGTGGTACTCAGAGGCGCTCGATCCCAACCCCAGCCATGGTAAAATAAATTAAACAGTCTTATGGTAAGAAAGAAAAGTTTGAGAGGGAGTAGGAAGCAAGCAGTTGGAAATTGGTTAACCAGGTAAATGGGCCAATCACTGAACACGCACGAATTCGGCCTAGTAAGCTTAGATGTGTGGGCAAAACGAACAAAGGAACGGGCAGACCTTGTTAACACACTCTCGTTATTATAATCACGTAAGAGATTATTCTAGCAGGTAAATCATACTTCTAATACTCCGTAACTTTCATAAGCCAAAAACATTTTAAAAGAAGTAAGTGGCCCGTATGGGGATCGAACCCACGACCTTCGCGTTATTAGCACGACGCTCTAACCAACTGAGCTAACGGGCCACTGAACGAAATGTTAGCGAACACTCATCACATTATAGGTCTAATAATATATCTTGGGTATTACTGATTCCTAACTTAATTATCTTAATTTGAGAGCAATCGTAATCGTAACTCGATACTTCTATAGCGTGAGTAGGCTAAATAAAGCAGTTTGAGGGGTTTTAGGAAGCCGGCGGAAGGAAATCGGAAGGCTGTTCCAGGTAAAGGGGCCAACGATTCTGCATAGTAGATGTGTGAGCAAAAGGAACAGACCTTGTTAACACATCATCATCATGCTCACGTTATCAGAACCACCGAAGAGATTATTCTAGATTAATAAATCCAGTTCCCAGCGTATAGCAGCGTCTAACGCTCCGTAACTTTCATAAGCCCAAGGCATTCAAAAGAAACGAATGGCCCGTATGGGGATCGAACCCACGACCTTCGCGTTATTAGCACGACGCTCTAGCCAACTGAGCTAACGGGCCACTGCACGAAATGTTAGCGAACACTCATCACACTAGGCTTATAGGTCTAATATACATGTAGGCTTTGTGTAATTATTAGGCCTAATCTGTGAAAGTTATTCTCAACAAAGAAAATCAGAATCGACTGTTAGTCCATTATTTAGGCCATGGTCGCGCGTAAGACTTAAACTAAAGTATATATATAGACCTAGGCCTAGCCGCCTAGGGTTCAAAGTGGATTGGAACGCCATTCCCGTTCCACTGCTCTCGAAATTCTTTGCTTGAGCTCCCACTGCTCCAATGCAAAAGAACCATGTAGGCCTAACACACACACACCCACACACCTACACCCACACACACACACACACCCACACACCAAAAAAAATTCTCTCGAATGAAACACACACACCCACACACCTACACACATATACATCAAACCGTTGGAGTTCCCACTGCTCACCCAGACCACCTTCAACAGCTGCCTAGGCCTTTGCACTCAGGGCTGGATTAACCAGTAAGCTTAAGGCCTAATAATGTTCAATAACCAATACTCAATAGGCACTATAGCCTATACCTTCAGCATAGGAGCCCCGCTTACAAAGCCCCCGTCGACAGCCTGGAAACATTCTGGACTCAATTCTGCAGTGTTACAATGTAGCCTACCACCATACTAGAAAATTAAGGTAAGCTGTTTATGGCCTATTTAATAAGAAATTAATTATAGTTCAAGACTTGATGCCGAAGCAAAGTTTTCGACAGTAGTTTAGACTACTATAGGCCTATGGCTAGAATACGCGACATGTGCTATTGGAGGCAGATATAGGCCTGTAGGCTATTACCACCAATCTATCTGCGACCAAGAATTAAGGTATAGCCTATCTGACAGAAGAGCCGCGCAGAGGTTCGAATAGCTCCCGCCATCTGACGATTGAGATTCGTCTAAAAAGCAGTGTATCAGGCTATAAATATAGCCTATAGATCTTTCATTTTCTTATTATTTATTCAAGGCTATAATAACTTTCATAATTATAGCCTGGGCTTAGTCACTTTAATACGGCATGAAACACCCAGGCATACTACCACGTAGCATCACGTACATGAGAATCCGATGTCATAGAAAAGGGATAAAAATCAAACGCCCTACACCTCCGACGGGACTCGAACCCGCAATCCCCGGCTTAGGAGGCCGATGCCTTATCCATTAGGCCACGGAGGCGCGTCAACTGGAGTGTGATCAAACTGCGTGCATTCTGCATTATGTAGGCCTACACAGGGCGTCCATGCATGCGAGGTACTTGCTCGCTGGAAACTGAGAATTTTTTAACCAATAGGCCTAAGGCTTACTTTCCAATTTAAAAAGTTTCTAGCAAAAATAATTATAATACCCATGGGAGAACAACGCAAAGAATAGGCCGCTAGCTGGCTATGTCTTCAGGTCCATCCATTCATCCATGTAGTCCATAATACAGGGTGAGCCAAAAATGATCCCCTACGTTTTTTGCCACTATTTTCGTTAAAAGTGGCAATATTTAAACAAAATTTTGCAGGCTGAAAGGCAATTTATATTTACGTATAACTACTAAATTTCATCAAAATTTCAGGGAACTTCTCAGGCTTAAAGGCAATTAATATTTACATATTATAGCGACCAAATATTATTGAAATATCTCAAACGCTACAAAAGTTGCAGCACTGTAATTTTGGGGAACATTTATTTCGTTACACGTTTTTAAATCAGCAGAATTTAGAGGTGGACTCACTACAATTGCTGCAACTTTTGTTGTGCTTGAGATATTTTGATGCAATTTGGATCTTAGATGTAAATATGAATTGCTTTTAGGAGTATAGAATTTCATTAAAACATTTAATTTTGGCGGAAATATTAGCAAAAACTGTTAAACGTTATTTGAACCATTAACAATCAGTGGGTGATGACACTAAAAATTAAATAACTTTTGATTTGTTTAATATAGTTTGATGAATTTTGGCGGTTATATGTACACTGTAGGTAGCCTATGAGTTGCCTCTTTCTGCCTGTGAAATTTTATTTTAAAATGTCCACTTTTTACCGAAATATTATGAAAAACCTAGGGGTAACTTTATTAGCAAAAAATTGTTAGAACATTTTTGAACCATCAAAAAGCAGTGAGTGACATCGCTAAAAGTTGAATAACTTTTGTTCTATTTTAAATATTTTGGTGAAATACGGCAGGTATAGGCCTACGTAAATATGAATTGCCTTTCAGACTGTAAAATTTTATTTGAAGATTTTCACGTTTGACGAAAATATTGATCAAAAACATAGGAGTCATTTTTTGGCTCACCCTGTAGGCCTACATCAGTTCAAGTGATTAACTCTCTTTACGTGTATCTATATGTGAATATTGGTCTACAGGACCACAGGAGTCCTGCTAGGCAAGCAACTACGGTAGTATTCAGTGCTTACATGTTAATGTGTCTAATCTACCTATCTCGAATTACATACGTCTGTCAGCGTTTAAGTATTAATTATGGCTTGTATTTGTCTGTGTGCTTGTCTGTCTAGGTGCATGTCTGTCTGCATTAATTAACATTTGAAATATTGAAACATTGAATTTGCATATTGCACAGGCGAATTATTTACAGGTCAAGTAGAGAACACTGTACAAACTGTTAGAAACGGCATTGCCTTACTGAAATTATTTATTTGATAGATAAATTAAATTAATCAGTTAGAAACAGTTGTTACAATTCTTTCGTTGCTTGTTTCTGGAAATGGGTAACTCTAAGTTGGGTTGCTATAATAAAAACAGTTGTATTGAACATGTATGGTCCTATTTTATTATAATAATATTATACAATACAACCGTAACTTAATTTTGAAGACCATACATGTTCAACGAAACTGTTTTTTTTAACAAGGCCTGTTTGCGGACGTGCAAATTGAAACCAGACAACAGGGAAGTAGACCTACAAACCAACACCCTAAACAGGCTGGAAAGGTTTTCATACTAGGGCAGAAGATAATAATAATAATGACAATAATTTATATGCCGCCGTAGGACAGCATACAGCTACAACTTAAAAGGGCTCCTGTAACATTATCTGGGTAGGAGGATACTTGTGACGAATACGAGAATAACAGATGAAATACCGGCAACTGTGCAGGAATTATGACTAATGTATCATATCAACATAGAACCACCTTGGATTTGGAGAACTTGCTTTGTAATGAGGAGTGAAATGAAGAGTGCAATGAGGTTCGAGCCTTTACGCTTAGGTCAGTTTCCACAAACAGACTTCAAGTAAGTGATTTTCTGTCATTAAATAGTGATAATTAGTGATATACACAGAAATAATAATTAAAGCAACAACATACAGTTTGTATAAGCTCTTATAATTGTAATCTTCTTCTTCTCTCTCCTCCGTCAAGCGCCGCGCTGACGATGAGGCCTCTTTGTTGAGGATTCTTGGTCCTGTATACCAGTTCTCTCTCGGCAGGGTAAGGAAGCTGGTGGGCCTATTTAATGGTCTCTTTCGCCCCTTGGGTGTCCTTCCAACACCTGCCTCCTCTGTTAGCCAGCACTTTCAGGGTTCCTGGTGAGCCTGTGCACCTCGCATAGCGCCTTATTAGGTGGTTCTTCGGCTAAAGCCTTCTCCACAGATGGCTTAGCCTCACCTTCCTCGTCTGTTCACCCTCCTACCACGATGGGGTGCAGGATAAGCTATATTATAAGGAGAAATTAAGAAATTAATCTATACAATAAACCACACACATGAGAACTGTGATAATATGTTATAATGTAATGGCTATAGGCTATTGACTATTAGCAATGTACTGTACACAAAGCAATCAGTGGTTAAATTATTGCTCATCCAGAGATGACAAATCTCAAAATTTGTTCAAATTTAGAACCTACACCTATCTGGCAGATCCATATCAAATCTCTAATACATAAAATGCATCAACACACCGCATGTCGTCAATCTTTGAAACAACACCATACACAAAAACTATACAGTATGTTATATAATATGTCAACTTGTAAAGTATAAAGAATCAAACATGCACATCAGACTTTAGTTCAGGTCAGGCAGGATACAGCTGAACTTAACCACTGATACTGATAATGAAAAAATTTAACTCTGATCAAATGAAGCAGTTGGTTTTAGCCTTTAGAGTATAAATTTTATTTAAAATCAGCAAGTTGAGACAGTCACTATGATGTCACTGCACTGTTGCATGAAACACAAAATTATAAATGGAGAAACAATATATATATATATATATTACTAAATGTATTCTTCAGGCTATCACTGCAATTATTCTAAAAATACACACAATTTATTTTATTCTAATGCATAATAATGACCTTTAAACGAAAAACATTTGTTATGATGCAGATTCTGAAAATAATGGTTTTCTTGAAAATCTGTTGTTCCACCCCGGTTGACTTGAACAGGCAATACTAACAAACAGCAGCAGTTCACTGTGCGTGAAACACCGTTCACTTTGGTGCGTGAGGAGTCTGAGGACTCAATGAGGAGCCAGAAATTTACCAAATCTTTAGAGCATGACAACTTGATCTTGTTGAACATCGACTAATGGGCCTTTCCTGACCACCTTCAGACTTTGTGAGGTATGGTACTTAATCTGCACCACATAAATATCCTTATATATACAGCAACTCTTCAAGTGAACTCGGAGGCTCTCCAGACTACAGGATTCTCAGGCGGCATAACACGTTTAAGCACCTCATTTACCATACATTACCTAGTAAAAGCAAAGCAGAGTGAACCTTTGGGAGGGTCATAGGCAGTGTGTTCGACCCTATACACTAACTAGAAGCCCCTCTTTACTGTTTCCAACACATGCATCTTTTTAACAGTTGTTTCACCTTCAAATTTCTCCTGGCAATTTTTCAAAACTGGTTTTGGGGTAACTGAATTGTATGTCGCTCATAAATCATTGTGCATAATGTTTGCTCTTAAAATGTGTGAAATGCAGATTCTAATAATGCGCCGGATAATCTGTTGAAATGCTTAGCGTATAAGCATACTTTAGTACACGAGAGTGCCATGAGCTAATTAATCTCCACTCTCCAGGCATATTCCTCACCAGGTCATATCTGCTAGATTGACAGATTTTCACATCTCATTATGTAGTCTGCCACTCACTTTATGGTAAACTCGGACCGGATGAATCATGTCAGTGCACTTTACAACAGCAGAGCATAGTCATGAAGGAGCTCAATCATTAACAAATAGCCATCATTAGTGATAGCCATGATCTGTAAACAGTACAAAGAATACATATTATCTTCACGGGCTCAATAAATCATATTACTAATTATCCAATCACTCGATCGGATCCAAGATCAAACATACAGATTTAGATGCTTGCTACAGTTGACATGGTTCAAAACTAATTTGACTTTAACACCATTAACACTTAAACGACAAGTTTGCACTAAAACAATAAGAATACTAATGACTTTTATGTATCAGTCAAAGTAATGGTAACATGACAAAGACGACAAGATATCTGTTCCTTTAGCTCAATTCGTGTATCATTTTAAGCTACACACGTGGATACACTCGATAGTCCTTAAAATCTTCACTCGATGCACTTCACAACGATATCTGTAGGGTCTTCTCCTTCACGTGTCGATGATGAAATACAAGTGTGCGTTTAAATAGTCTTTTGTGAATCCCTGATTGTTAGCAAGCGAGAAAAATCCCTGATTGTTAGCAAGCGAGAATTTGACGTTGTCCTTGTCTGGGTAAGCTCATCTCTTCAGTCTGATTCACATGACCAAAGTCTTTCATTTCATTTTGATTGGCTTGGAATTCCTGAACAGACAATTTCCTGGCCATATCACTCTGGTTTTTCGGACACAGGTGACTCGACTCGGTTAACTCGATCTCGTCAGTCCCGTGTTTGGTCAACTTGCTTTGTTTAACTGTATTTGTCTTATCACCAGTTGCCAACTGCCTTATATAGTTCACGTGACTTGGCATGGCTAAGAGAGTACGATTGATCCGGTCTGGCTCCAGATGATCTGGCTTCCTGTACAAAGATGTCTTGTTCTGAGCAGCTGCTGCAGCAGACTGTGATGACCGCGCTGAAGATGCTAAAAACACAACGCACGACCCTAAACATAGCCATATGGTACTAATTTTTTTATATTTTATAGATAATTATTCATGTTAGATCGGCACTACACGAGTACACATGATACTTGATTTTTCCTAAGCCTGCTTCTACTCTAATGCATGCATTCATGTGTCCTACTGCTGAAAAGGTGTCCTAGTTGTTCGTCATAATTCTGTAAAGGACATTAAAGGTGCTAAATAAATATGCAAATGAAGTTTTCTTGAACAGAGCGAGCAGATGCCATGTATATGCAATTTTGATTACAAAATACCAAACCCCATTGCACTGGCAATTAACTGTAATTGATGGCATCGTCACTGTCAGGAGCTCGCTATATTTAGGGTGCCTCACACTGTCAACTGTCACGGTATATGCTAAGCGTCACATGGCAAGTACATTTCAAACTTTCCTTTTTAATAACCATAAAGGATTTTGGCATCTCCATCGGTCCAGTATGACTGGTCTAGTTAAGTCGGCAAAAGATCTAAAGTTAGCTCTGATCAGTGGTCATCCATTTATATCTTTGTGTTGCCGGCTCAATAATCTGTATCTAACTTTTACCATACAGTGTGGGTGGAATGATCTATCCCAGATTCATTTAAGAGCTTTATACCAAAGTATCCTTATGACACAATGTTGTCATAGTGTGATAGGTTTTACTTGACATGGCTCTAAAGTTAGTTATCAATATGACACATTTCTTATTTCCCAACATTTTAAACCAATACACTAGCCAGGTAAATATATTACAAATGCAGCCAGCACTACAAAACACTCATAAGCAAGACATCTAAAAAGGATTCTTAACACCAATCAAATGAAAACTGCAGAAGATCCAATATTCTGCAGATAAGAGTATGTACTCTCTTGGGACCAAATAAGCTGTTGAGGTGCTACAGTGATTACAAACTTATTTTCAGCAATCCCCCTACATCGAATTTGCACTTTGCACTTACCCGTTTGGTTTTGATGACTTGTAGAAGACTGAAGAAATGGCTAGAAAAATACAGAAATGAAGAACACTCTCAAGTTCTAAAATTTCAATTTCTAAAGATGCTAGTCGACTATTCAGTTTTAGTAAGACAAGACAAATGTCTCGCTTTGAACACAGACTGCAGCCATGAACAGTCAAGCTGAAGTCATACAGAAAGTAACTGACAAGTCCTTAAAGAAGTCAGGATGTTACTTTAAAAACATTTGAATAATTATATGTGCAGAACAAAAAACAAATAGATACAGACGGGGTGGGGTATTGGACATTAGGTTTCCCGCTACAGTGTCACAACCAGTACATCACAAAAATCAGTTTCATATCAATGCAAGCAAAATAATAATCATAATAATAGCAAAAATATTATTAAAATATAAAAACAGCGAGTTTTTGTAACACGGCACTTATATATTATCTGATAGACTGCTCTATATGGATTTATGAAGTATGGTAATTACCTGCCATGTTGCTCAATGTGGATTCTTGGAATATCATAATTATCTTAACATGCTGATCCATAGTTATTATGAGGCAATCATCTTACCATGACGCTCTATATGAAATGTTGCACTATGGGAATGACTTTACCTGGTATGCTGACCTATACGGATTCTTGTATCGCTCCAACTCTGCCTCGGTTGTCTTGAGCTGAAAATGGATACAGTTGTTGTCACCACCATTTAAACACCAAGCATAAACATTTCGCAGCAACGATTACAATCAGCGTTATTCAATTACGAGTAGATTTGTCAGTAATTGTATACAATGTAAAATTAAATTTAGAAAGCGCATCAATCAATCAATCAATCAATCAAAATTTATATAGCGCCCCTTCAATAACGCATCTTAGAGAAACCTTAACAGAGGCATTCCTGGTAAAGTCAGCTGGAAACACTAACAAACAGCATAGTCGTCAGATGCCGGCAAAATGCAGAGAGACAGAGAGGAAGAGAAGTTCTAGCCTCAGGTCAAGACGAAGACGACTCCAGGATTATCATCCAACGTAGGCAAAGCTTTGGGTTAGAGCCGTAGAAGTAGACGGTTTTGAGAAACAGATTGCAAAGACCTGCGACCAGGCAGGGATGAGAACGGGAAGCAGAGATCCATGAGATAGCAAGAAGCTGAGCCAGAAATATAATCTCGCAGGATAATTTCAGCACAAAATTCATGGCCAGAAAGACATGACAGAGTCATATGATCCAATGTAACCAGCTCCTAAAATCTACGATTGTTCAGATAGAGAAATTTTCAACATTCTATACCCAAACAGATCACTCTGGTATACCCAAACGTCTCCAATATTAAATACTAAGAGAACGTGTATTGTAATTTACTGAAAACAAGGAAAACTCAGCTCTAACAACTTATATTTCTTCATCATGTTCAAGGTTACTAAAGTGGAGAGAAGATTTGAGGTAATAGTATTTGCAATATATCACAACTAAAGTAGGTAAATAGACGACACATGAGAGACCACTAAGCGAAAATTCTAATTTGCCCTTAAGCATATGTATGCAATTAACTTATATTAAGTTCAAAATTAACAATAATAAATTAACTATAATTAAAATGCTTCATACCCTATTGCATCTGCTCAAATGTTTCCATATTCGTTATTCATTCACGAACTGTAGAGTTGCCAGTCGAGTAAAAGTATCCCACTTCTCACACATCGTCCACCATCATTACCCACTTCTCCATTCATACACATATGCACAGGATCTTCAATTGCCTACAGTTTTCCAACTCACCTTGTCCTTAGTTATCAGGAGTTCATTAAGAGCTGTGCCCAGTTGTTCCTTAAGAGAATCTGCAGATCCTTTA
>JAQFXW010004166.1:0-11287 GCA_034693945.1 Dendrobaena attemsi
ATGGTGATGATGATGATGATGATGATGATGATGATGATGATGATGATGATAGCTATGATGATAAGTTAAAATGATGATGGTGATGACGAGTGTTGGGATGATGTCGACGATGATGAATTAACATTCACCTGTAGCTAGGATTCATAGAGAGCAGACAGACAGGAAAAACGGACAGATTTGTAAAGCCTAATTGCAGGCAAGCACATGCATGAACTTACATGTATGGAAAGAGTCACATAGGCAGATAGAAAGACAGACATGTGACAAAGGACCAGGTTACATATATGTCCATGTATTCAGAGTTGGGTCCATGGTTGTAGGTTTTCACGACGATCTTTGCGGCCGAAGCAGCCTTGAAGATCTTGGCCTTGGGAATCGTTCGATATCTGCAAGACAAGTGGAGTCTATTCGACATCATAATCGTCGTCCTAAGTCTCGTCGAACTCGGTCTGGCCAACATCAAAGGACTCTCCATTCTCCGCTCCTTTCGACTCGTTAGTCTCTTCTTAATCGTCTCTCATCTCACCGCTAATGAAATGAAACATAAAAGCAGAGAAATTGTCAACTTATTTTAAAGAAAGTATCGTAGTTAATGGCTTCATATGAGCACGAAACTAAAAATGGGCTAACATATGAGAAAAACTTCTTAATGCTGAATGTTATCAAATTTATAATAGCATTATAAAGTCCTAATAGTGCACCATCGACAAATATTGTCAGCGGTGGTCAGAGACACAAAATAACTTTTGTTCTGTGTGAAATATTTTGGTGAAGTTTGGGAGTTTTACGTAAATATGAATTGCCTTTCAGTCTGTAGAAAAATAAGAAATAGCGTGTATAATATACATATCTATGGTGAAGTGTGTTGTATTTGTCCAGCTGCGTGTCTTTAAGTTGGCCAAGTCGTGGCCGACGTTGAACCTGTTGATCGGGATCATAGGACGGACGATGGGCGCCCTCGGCAACCTCTGCTTCGTCCTCCTCATCGTCATCTTCATCTTCGCCGTCATGGGCATGCAGCTGTTCGCACCGAACTACACCGAAGAGAAGTTCGGCGAAGTTCCGCGCTGGAACTTCCACGACTTCCTCCACTCATTCATGATCGTCTTTCGAGTTTTGTGCGGAGAGTGGATCGAATCCATGTGGGATTGCATCCACTGCTCCGGATTCCACTGCGTCCCGTTCTTCCTGCTGACGATGATCATCGGGAACCTTGTGGTATATGGGGACCGTTTAATCTCAGTAATCCTATTCCTGTATTCTATTACTATGTTCTATTCCTGTATTCCTGTATTCTATTTCTTTTTTTACTCATGCATTCTATTTTTTTTATTATATTCCTGTATTCGTTTAATATAATCTGTTCTGTTTTAAGTGATACATTTATATGTTCAATCAAACGCAATTTGCATAGAGCCCCTTCAAAATCCCTACTCAGAGGCGGCAAAGTCTGAACTGCGAACGGTACAATATCAGCTTAGATAGATAATCTTAAATATAGGCCTCTGTGTGGAAAGGTTGGGTAAAGTAATATTTAAGATATACTGTAAAGTTTATGAGCAAAGTAAGACAATAGCGTATATTTCTCTTCCAGGTTTTAAACCTGTTTCTGGCGCTGCTGTTGAGTTCCTTTGGCGCCGAAAGCCTGAGCCACTCATCAGAGGACGAGGCTGAACCAAACAAGCTACAGGAGGCAGTCGACCGTATCAACCGGTTCATCATTTACGTCCGCTCTCATCTCAATTACGCCGCTACAGTACACTTACGTCCGCGGGTTCTTGGAGGTTTCCGGACTTCAAGACGTGGGATGGATCGCCTGGAAGCCAGTGTAAATACCAGTGAGGACCCTCTTGAAGAGCAGAAGCAAAGCGTGGAGGAGATTGACATAGCCTCGAGCTCAGGGAAGACAGCAGGGAAAGATGAACAGGAGTCGGACGAGGAAAAGGAGGAGACAGGTGCGTGGCCACGTTCATCTTCTATAAACTGATCTGTTGACTCTAATCTAATCTTGTCTCGTGTAAACGATTTAAAATACAAGCCAACTCTTCAAGATCTTTGTATCTTGTAGTCGATTAGTTCAATGAGTTTCAGATATGTGAATTCATTCCCGCTTTGCTAATAAATGGTTACCTGCTGCATTTAAAAATTATTTCTCTTCTGTCACTGACTTACATGAACAACACAGCACCCGAGTGAATAGTGACTACTGCACCGGATTCGATCGAACAAAGTCGCGAATGTTCTCCATAGAATGTAGCCTACTGGCCCGCCACTTGGAATACTCTGCCTCATAGCATTGGCTAATGTAATAATGTAATAATGCTTGTTTAAGAGATATGTTGCAGATAATACTCGACATAGGGGCAACAGCAAGACCAGGCGAATCAGGGATCAATTAGGCCTACTGCTAACAGTAGGAACTATTTATGAGTTGTTATCATGTAAATGTTTTTATTATTTTTTCGTCAGATATCAGTGTTGAGATCGGCAGCTACAAGGTCAGCACATCCCATCTCTTTCTCTTTACTTAAAGGTTTTTAGTCAATATCAGACAACAAATTTGTTGTATTGCATTGCAATTGGGATGTTTCTAAACGCCTCTAATAGCTAGCTGTAACTATAATATTATATAATTTGTGGATTTCATGCACCGTGAGCACCTCAATGGGAAAAGATGATTTTGAGATAGCGGACAAAGGTGGGTAAACTTTCAGCCAACATCTCAAAACTAATTTGTGGGAAGAAGTGATTCAACTGAGATTTACCCATAATTGCAAAAGCATGATCCAGTCTGAAGAAATTATTCTATTGCAGTTTATTATTATTGCGATATGATGCATTGGCATTGAATTTATTCGCCTCACTCTTAAGTCTTAACTAATTGTAGAAGAGCAATTTGAAGTTGATACGCTTCTCTATTATCATTTCAAGCGTTATGATTACGAAGTACATGTACTGCACCTGAACGCATCAGTGAGTGGGTCTACTTCTAGATTGAGGTAGACTCAGGTGTGATCTGACCTGTTAAGCCCTCGTCCGTTATTTGTGTCGTCCGTTCTTTCGTGTCACATCATTGCTGTTAGTGTGTCCTGTTGATTGTCTAGGAGTCGGTCGTTCTTTCGCAGAGGCGAAGTCTGCTCTCTCTTTCTGCTTCTCTCGATAAAGACCTCGGATCCTCCCTCGACTACGGCAGCAGCAGCGAATGGTACAAACAGCCATTCTCTCCCTCTCCCTTCACCAACAACCACAATTCACCCACACGAACTCTGACCCCAATCGACCTATCCGAGGAGACGCCCTCCAAGCACCCCTCTCCATCTCTCACTCCCAGCAGCATCACCAACAGCTACAGCACCAGCAGCTGCAGTCAGACGAGCGACGGGTGGCAGGACGTCCGCTCCTCATATAGCTCCTATAGCACGTGCTCGATGACGTCATCGTGTTCCTGTTCGTCGTGCTCTTCGACGACCTCTAGCTCGCCGAGTGACCTTGCCATCTACGAGGTCAAGGTCATCTTCGTTCGAAGCCCCGACGACTGCTGTCCTCGCTGTTGTGATTGCATCCTGACTGGCTTCAACTGTCGACGGTTGGAGGAGACCTCTGGCGGAAGACTCTGGTACCGATGGCGATGTCTGGCGCTCTCTGTCGCTGAACATCGATATTTCGAAACTCTCATCATAATCATGATCATCGCCAGCAGTCTCGCCCTGGTCGGTTTTCTCTGGTCTAATGTCAACATCATCATCATAATCATCGTTTACGTCATCATCATCATCATCATCATCATTACCATCAACATCATTCACTTTGACATCATCATCATCACCATTAGTATCATTATATTTGGGCGACTTCATCGTCAGACTAATTATCGTTTGTGATGTCGCAGTCGTCATCATCATTAGCTTCGTCTTCTTTGCATCCATACTCGACATATTCGTCTCAGTTATCAGTATCATCATGACTGGTGCCACGATTACCATCATTTTCTCATGGTCGGCATCACGAGCATTGTCATGATCATCGTTACATAATCGTTATTTTCGCTATCCCTATCATCAGCTTTATCATTAATATCATCATCTGTTGCACCACCATTGGCATGTGTAGATGTTGATGTGTCTCAGTATCTGGTCTTATGTTTGCTGGTCTGATGTGTAAGTTCGTGAGTTCATGATTCTTAACTTGGGAAAATGGTTAAGTCAATTACAAACCTGTATTCGTTTGACTTTTGTCGTTTTATATATGGTATGGCAGAGTGAAAGCCTAAAGAGTGCTTAATACAATACAATATAATACAATGCAATACAATAGAATACAATCCAATGTAGTAGAACACCTGTACTTTGACAAATCTCTCAGTTAGCCTCTTACAACGTTCAAAAGCGCACTTCAATGCCTGGCAAATGTTGCTGAGAGAGCTTCTGAATAGTTATCCCGTTAGAGGCGCTTTATCAATTCTCAGATACGATAAGAACGGTCTCTGTAGGAGATGAAGAGGACCGGAAACTCCGAAAGACCTCTGACCCCAGACAAACGATTACCAGGAACAAGACCAACACAATAGGGGGCCTACTATTTGCATAGACTTTGTTGAGCCATCGTATTTTCAGAATACAGCGGCGCTATAGAAGCTGTCTATCTTGAATAAGCGTCGTTCGTTCTGTTACGATTCGTTGGGACACAGGCGATCGAGGACGTGACCTTGCCTCAGAGGCCGACCTTGAAGCTGTCCCTCTACTACGTCGACAAGTCGTTCACCGTCATCTTCGTCGGAGAGATGGTTCTCAAGATGTCTGCCTACGGACTCAAGAAGTACTTCACGGACGCATGGTGCTGGCTCGACTTCATCATCGTCACTGTACGTCGCTATCAGTGTCTGCCCCTTCTTCCGTCTTTCTTAAACGAGTATTAAACCAGTTTATCTACTTAAGCTGTGTCTTGACATCTTTATATTTGGTTTGATTCGGTTGAAAAACATCCGTTCCAGTTCCACGTATAGCTGCGACCAGTCTCGGGTGCATCTACTAAGGAACCCGTCTCATTGGGTTTCTCTTTAGAAACTCATCCGTTTTTTGGAATGTTGATTATTACACTGCATGCTAGTCTCACTGGTTGTTCTCTTCTTAATAAAAAAGATTTTATTTGAACGGATTTGATCCTCTAACATTTAAAATCGTCATATTTGTTTGTCCAGATATCGATGGTCAGTCTTGGTGCTGAGATCATTGGTCTTGGCAACATTGGGCCATTCAGGGCCTTAAGGACGCTTAGGGCCCTACGACCTCTGAGGGCCGTGTCGCGCTGGGAAGGCATGCGGGTGAGCAAGATGTCGTATACCTATAAAAAATCATTAATTGAATAATGAACAAATCCAAAATAACCACACACTTCGAGTAGTAGGATTTCCTTGCATAGTTAGTATTATAGGTTACCAAGTTTCTACTTGATGCTTGTCAAATATTCATAAGGGCTATGATATTGTTCTGTAGTCGTCTAAATCATAATATCTAAACTAAGTCTAAGCTTATATCAAGCGCTCAATAGTGGCTGATAAGGATTAAGGATCCAGTATGGTGTCGATCCATATCACTCGATCGATCAAGTCAATTTTGTATCAGGGTGGCCCATAAAAAATGACCCCTCTACTTCCTTAACCAATATTTTCGTCAAAAGTGGACATTTTTAAATAAAACTTTACTAGCTGAAAGGCAATTAACCGAACCGTTCGAACCTTTTGAACTCTTCGATTGAATCGTTTCGGTCGGTGTTGCAGGTGGTGGTCAATGCGCTGATACAGGCGATTCCCGCCATCTTAAACGTTCTTCTCGTCTGCCTCGTCTTCTGGCTGATCTTCAGCATCATGGCCGTCAACTTATTTGGAGGTCGATTTTCCAGCTGCATCGATTCCGACGGAAAGGAGTTGAATGCCAGTGTCGTTGCCAATAGAGACGAGTGTCTCAATCGATCCGTTGAACTCAACTGCACCTGGTTCAATCCAAAGGTCAACTTTGACAACGTACTCATCGCCTACCTGGCTCTCTTCCAGGTGGTAAGTGAACGCCTGACTGCAGATGTCGAAATGTAGTGTAATTACGTAATTATCAGCGTAAATGTAGTGTAATCACTGGTCCAATATTGCAATCGTAAGCTTCGATTTATAAAGCGCCTCTTAGAGACATTCCAATAGAGAAATCTCAATAGAGAAGCTCTCGATCCAGTCAGCTGGAAACACTAACAAACAACATAATCTTCAGTCGCCGACGAAATGCAAAAGGGAGAGGGAGAGAATTTCTAGTCTCTGGTCAAGAGGAAGCGATTCCAGGCAGAACGTCAAACATAGGTAAAGTTTCGGGTTTGAGCCATGGCCGATCGCATGCGAGGAACAAGTAGAAGTCTTCAAGAAGCGAGAAAAACGTGCGCTGGTGGCCTGACCATAATGAGCTCATGCTTATTATAGGCTATATAATCTCTTATTCAAATGTGTAATGAATGGGGCGCCTTGCATGACTGCCAGAAATTAAATTCGACTCCTGTTACAGTCATAACCAGTATCGATAATTATTCATACTATGTCTGCAATCATACTGCGCTCTTGTCAGTATATGAGTTTAATATACGAAGATTATTATAATTCTTTACTTCAGTATTCCAACTTTGCAGAGTTCGTCGTTTTATATTTTAGGCAACATTTAAAGGCTGGACTGATATCATGAACAATGCTATTGACAGCAAAGAGGTAAGCCTAAGTCACATCAATCCTAGGTTACTTATGCTAGTACATTAAGAAATCTATGCTCCATCCCTTACCGCCTCTCATGTGCGGAAGCGTTATATATATAATTATATATATATATATTTTTGCCCTGAGGTACTTCATTCCCCAAGGCTTAGAAATTACGATAACAGTGCAGTAAAATGTCCGGAAGATCAGGCCTCGTCCTCGGCGCTGGATGGAAAAGTGCTTTTGAAGGCGACAAGGTTATACTCCCATCCCGACCGCTGCCATCCCGACCGCTGAATTATTATTATTATTATATAGGCCTAAAATATTGTTTTTCGACAATCGTTATATCACGCATCTCCCACAAGCGCTGCCATCCCGACCCAATACCCTATACTGTTCTCACTATTTTGTGGTTAGGCATGTGCACGCTCAGTGTAGTTCACATGGCTTCTTGTTGGCGTCTGCTCCAACTTTCACCAAACATGAACTCTTATTCGTTTCGGACGTGGTACTGTAGTGGTGAAGGTCGCCGCCTTGCAACCGAAGGGTCGCGGGTTTGAATCCCACCAACCACATACCGCTTCTGAGTAGTAGGAGACTTGGGGCGGTATAAAAATGTGTGAATAAATAAATAAATAAGGACTTTTAGCAAGTCATTCACTCACAATTGCCGAAGCGCTTCGGCGTGTAAAACTCCAACACACCATCGGGCTGTAGTCGGGACAGCCTCTGAATAGTAGTAAGAGGCGGTATAGAAATACACACATACACACATACATACATCATATTGAAAATACTGCCAAACTTCACTTTCGCGTTTACGCCCAGCTAATAGGCGTGATAGGCTCATTCTTACTTGTAAATAATATTAAGAAGCCTAACTAAATCTTACAGTCTAGTAACAGACGACATTGAATAGATTCCGTGCACCGGAAGTCTCGGACAGTTTATAATAATTACAAGAATGAATGGTTCGCCAAGTACCGAAATTTCTGTAAATACCGAATGCTACAAATTCTAGTTCAACAGAAATGAAAAACAATTATTTGACGTATTTTTAACAATTTCCGTTCGGAAATTAATTATCGTTTCTATTACTATTCCGTTTTGACATTTTTAATTTTCGTTTCTATTCAATTTCCGTTTTAAAAAAAATTCCGTTACCGTTACCGTTAATGGTAATTCATAATTGCCTTTACAGTTTCTATTACAGTTCACCAAAATATCACTGGCACACTGTACACTAGTGTTGTATACTGTAGCAGGAGACCAGAAGTCATCAGTAGGTCTATGGGCTCCTAATATTTAACAAGGAGATAGGCGTGGCTTATTACTTACAGATCCGTGCTTGCTAAACATTCGCCTGGCCCACGCCTACTCAGCACAAAATTCAACTGGTAGGCTGCAGCAACAGGGATAGGAAGACCATCTAATTGACATTTGTTCCGAACAATTAGCCGCCATTTCACAGGACAGCAACTGAGAAGCCTATCTTAATATCTAATTGAAAATCAATTGTAATTGTATCCATACTGAAAAAGGAATTTGTATTCTTTGTTGCTGCGCAAGCCAATGATAACGAGTCAAATGGTCATGGGTGGAAGGTGGGCGGACCTACAAGAAAGCAAAGAATTATTGCAAGTTATATTAAAGATTCTGTGTTGCAAATAAAATGAGACCTGTTTCTTACTTTGCCAATAATTGTCAGTAAATCGCATTAAGTTACAGAAATTCAACGTGAACGCATTAAAAAAACTTCAAATATCTAAACTGAGCAGTGAATCATTTCATCTTCTATAACATAACTCATTGAACGACAATAATGAATCTGTCTCTTCATCTCAGGTAGGACCAATTATCTTTATTGCAGTTATGCCTTGTAAATGCTGAAATCGTGTGAAACTTTTCCGTTTTAAGACACTTATATACAGTCACATACAAATGTCATCATCATTGCTATAGAAATAAATAATTAAAATATCAGTCTCGTATCTTTCCATATAATATTTCCTCGCTATACTGTGGTATGTATACTGCACAGGCTGGAATGCTTTCTTTTCCCAGAAGACCAACGTGTAAAAGCTTTGATACTTTTCTTGAATAGCGCTATATGATACTTGACTTTTACAGACAGCTGACTTCTGTCCACCTCATGAACCTTGACTGTCATAATTATGCTTCAACTATACCATCTTTAGTGTATCTTATAGACGGGTTTAACACCTCAAACAGCTGTGAACGACGCAAGTTAATTGAAATTAAGTTTCTAAGTCTGTTAGACTAGCAATCTAAAAACTCTGTATAGGCCAACTCTGACATACTTGTAAACAATGATAAAAGACAACACGAAAGAGGACATTTCCTCATGTTGAACCTGCTGTTATAACTAAACTATTTAAAAGTTTGTATGTTAATCGCTGCATCTTTAGAAACGTGTTTTATCAGTGTTTAGAAAAGAAAAAGTACCGGTGAATATATAATAGAATAATTTTAAAGAAGGTCCTAAACGCATTCAACTCAGACAATAAATTCCATACTCACCCACTGTGTTGAAAACAGGTGGGTTCAGAAATCGACGGCCGAGAAGATGTTTCTCGGTCAATACGGTGGCATCTTTGATCTGCTCAGTCATCCGAGTGTTAGTCATCGACACTTTCTGCCGTTTCCATCTCTAGTTCCTCCTTCACTCTGCAGCCAACTCCTCTTCACTGACTCATCAACGCCGACGGAAGTGCTTCACTCGCTGGAAGCATGTAGACCACCCCATCAGATGGACCACTGCTCGACCTACCACCGCTACTTGGAGAGGCACACTCGTCTTAGACCGGACCTCGTCCTCAGGGAACGTGAAGATGGTCGAGATATTATGAGGAATCCGGAATTCGGATTCAGTCCTTCAGCGCCACAGTCGCAGACCGTACATCTGAGACCCTTGAACTGGCATCCACCAGTGGTTGAGTCGTCTTCCCTCCTGCATGGAAATGGGAGTGAGCAGAGAAGAAGACTCCTCCACCAGATGACCTCCAGAGTTCGACTGGACAAGAGAATCTTCGGCTGTCGTAGATGTAGCTACGTGACTGACCGTAAGAACAACCTCAAGCGTCATGTGATGGCTATGCACCGGAAGTGTGAGCGATTGCTTGAGTGCTGCCATCTAGCGTTCGACAGCAAGGCCGCCCTGCGTGATCACGTGGTCGCCTACCACGACGCCGGCTACGCATGCGTCCACTGTCGACGCAACTTCCGTCGGAAGGCGCTGCTCAGACGACATCTGGCGGTGCACGACGGAAGGAAGGACTACGCATGCGCAGAGTGCGGCTATGCCACGAGTCACAAGAGCAACCTGGAGCGACATAAGAAGGTTCACCAAGCAGTGGAGATGCAGAACTGGACGACTGCTGAAGGTAGTGGAGTCTTTCTCCGGGCTCCAGAAGGTAAGCATCAGAGAGGAAATGATCGAAACTGCAAATCATTGAATAAAGCGATTACGAACGACATTGACAAAGACCTGGAAGATAATGAGTACATTGATGTCTTGTTCTAAATCCCATTCCTGTCTACAAACCTCTCGAATATGACAATAGGTGTTGTGGTGGCTGTGTATTACTATAAATCTGTCGCCAAATGTCAACTATAACTAAGGACAGTCATCTGTTGTGGTGGTTGTGTGTTACTGTCGCCAAAGGTCAACTAACTAACTTAACTAAGGACAGTCATCTGAGCGAAGCCTACGATACAGTTCTATAAACTATGGATCACTTTCCGTTTGTTAATAAGATCCCTTATTATTATCATTCCTCAAGTCGCGAAGCTGAGAAATGATCTGAGTCTCTACAAACCTATCTCTGGTATACGCTAAATATATAGGGGCCTATATATATTCATTTATATATATATTCATTTATTGACAAAACAAGCTGTCAACCGCAGCAAGTTACAGAGTGCATAAGGTTAACAGAAATAAATAGTTTTCATTCATTAGAAAGCAAGCAAATGTACATGCAGTCCAATTTATGGGAGGATACAACTACCGATATAAGCAAACTGTTGTAGAGGACTCGAGATAATATCGTTACGGTCATCATTGGTTGGCAAAAAGAAATTTGTGCGATCTAGAACGAAGGCCATAAGGATCGAGGTATGACTATTGATGGAGATTAGCGTCGCAAAACACGAGTATCAAGTACAAGCACGGCCTTCAATAATCGCTGCAGCTGCATTGACCTTAAGGGCTATGGAGTATACTATGTGTGTTGGAAGAAGAAGGGTTCGATACATTTTCCGACGGAAGCTCTCGAGTCTTGATCGGAGGTAGGCCAGTAGTGGATAAGTAGAGAGTTCAGGCCCGTGACCTTTGGACCTCTTGACTCACGGGCCTGTACTCTCCACTATGTATAGAGATCCAGGCACTTGAACTTTGGGCCTCTTGACCTTTTAGCATCACATGCTGATAGGGGCACTTGAACTTTGGACCTCTTGACCCTTTGGCATCACATGCTGATAGGGGTGCTTGAACTTTGGGCCTCTTGACCTTTTGGCATCACATGCTGATAGGGGTGC
>JAQFXW010004167.1:0-11286 GCA_034693945.1 Dendrobaena attemsi
CTCGTGGAACAGAAATCTCAAACCAAATTTCTGTCCAGGCCGGGTTTTGAACCCCGGACCTCTCGGTCGACAGTCCAGCGCGCTAACCACTGTACTATCGAGCACCCCCTGTGGGAGGCGACATATAGATCATATATGCACCAAACAATAATCTCATCTTCGGTTCAGTTCCACATAAATGTCTGATTGAATAAATATACAGAACGACTTCATGTGAACAATAAATACTGTGAGAAATTGACTTTTATACGTGGTATAAATAAATACATAGGCCTAAGCCTACGAACACGCGTGCAAACATTCATGTATCACATTTATGATATTATGCAGCATAAACACACATACACTATATCGCACATTGCGTGCAGATGTACATACGTTGCACGTTTGCATCAACTTGCATGCATAACTAAGTGCAGACATGCATTTCTTCTTTCATTCCATACATGTGCGTTCGTATAGGCCTAGATGCATATTATTGGGAGGCAATCATTGCATGGGATTCACGAGATTATGTGGCGGTTAAACTTGAAACAAGAAGCAATTGTAGGAGGATAAAAATCAGAAATTTGTTTACATTGGTTCTGAACCACTTTAAACCCTTTACTTACTAATTCATCTTAGAGAGACTATAGGCTACAGGTTCGATTTTCTGGCTGCATTAGGTGACAGCACTGAGCAGAGGATATTTAGGCCTAAAAAAATTTTCATTGGTGGGGATATTTTGACAAAGAATATTTTTCGGCCATAGTTTTAAGTTCAAAATACTAGATCAGAGATGCCTAGAAATGAACATTATATTTTAGTAATTGAACTTTCAAGTTGTCAAATTTTAAGAATAAAACAAAATTATCAAAAATATTTAGCATTTTTAATTTTTACAAAATCATTTCAAGTTCAACCATTAGCCTATCTTAAAATTTAACTCATCTCGCTTTTTAACATTTTGTGAATTTAAACTTAAGAGAATAATTGAATTTTATTTTAGTTTCAGTTTTGAACTTTGTAGGCAAGTAAACGAGTGTCATAATAACTTATAAATAATCAGTCCATCAGGCTGCTGTAGAGGGTAGCTGACCAACAGTTAGGCTTTAGTGCTTGACAACAGTAAGTGGAGTTGTGCTTTAATCTGAAGTTCTTTTACTACCAGATATATATGCATAGTTAATGACCAATTAATTTTATTATCAATGGCTAACATAAAATCTGCCATTATGGCTCATCATTGTTGAGGGTTTCAAATTCAACTTCACTCCTCATGGCCAAGGTCACAATCAAAAGGTTGGATAAAAAGGGCGAAATTCGTTGATTGGGAAAAAGGCAAAGACCGGTGGCCGTGGTGGGGAAACTGAGAGGGATGGTGGGGAATTTCCCCGCCAGCCAACATGTTAAAGAATATACCCTAACACTGAGTATCCTATACTTCTTTGCCCCTGCATCTGCATGCCCAGCAGCTGGATATGAATATAATTATTTACATTACTATATATTATAGTAGGTCCGTTGATAAGACCGGAGTCTTCTTCACCAGTATGCACTTTTCTCATATATGTATATATATAGGCCTATAGGCCTACACATATACCGTCAGTCAGAGGTTTTTGCATGTGTAATATTATATATAGTATTAGGCCTAGGGCCTATTTGTATGTGTATAGGCCTACTGTAGCCTATATTTGCTGCACGTGTTGTAACACCCAGATCCGTTTCGTATATGTTATGACTTTTATCGCCATTACCGTCAGCTGCATTATGCATATATGTAGTCTATAATGGACAACATATTGTTATTACATTTGACATCTTATGTATGCATTATGCAGACTTATACATGGCATATGTAGGCTATGCATGCATATCTACAGGCCTATACTTACATATATGCGTAGAATGCGCTCTGAGCAGAAGAGGGATGCTTTTTACAAATCCAACGATTATTATTGCAGAGGCGATATAAATAAAAGCTTCTTTGCGTCGAAGCTTGTTAGAGGGGATATGCTTTCCGAGGGTCGAGTCTTCTTCTTTTTATAGGGTCATGAAATATCAATCGAGAATCACTTTGTGTGTTTATAGAAATTGCGTTGCTTTATTTTCACTTCCGTTCCAGTTGCTGCAATCTGCTTATAGCTGTATATAAGACCGAATATCGGTCTATAAAGAAGTCGAGATTCAATTAGATCGGCCTGTCGTAACTTTCTGCGTGCAGGGGGTTGGTGGGGGGGGGGGGTTGGTTGAGAGGGGGGTTGGTGGAGGGACCTTTAACTAAACAGCTGGACTCTGGAGGGAGGGCTAACGCTGAACAGAACTTTTCCAACAGATCAAAAGCGAACCGACGACGGACAGACATTGGCTAATAATGGATCAATAATGAGAATCGAACTCTGTATATGGATAAATGTAAGTGTTGCATATTAAAGCAAAGGCTGTAAAATGCGAATCGACCCAAACCCATGTCTTAATTGTTTCACTTAAATGGTCAGAAATTGCCATCGTGTGTGTGTATAAGTGTGTGTGTGTGTGTAGGTGTGCGTGTGATGAAGTAGGGTCGCTGCAGAGGTCCTTTCGCTTCACTCTATATATTGTACAAGATGAGCAAATTATGTCTCCTTGTTTCCCAGTGGACTGATCATCGTCCTGGTCCTTGCAACATGCAACAGGTTGCGTGGTAGAACACAGAAGATCGGTTTCATGTTTCAACCCAATTTATTGCAGCCATTGAATGTTGTTTCGTTTCTGCTGTGGATTCGTGCAACTAGTCAGGAAGAGCTTATAAGGAGTTGTTGATGATTGCGAGAAGCAGTTGATGGTAGGAAAATAGAGAACCAAAGGACAATAATATTATAGACAGAAAGAGAGAGAGGGGTCGGGGTAAAAGGAGAATTTCAAAAAGAACAAAATGGAACAAACACGGCGGTGCTTGCAGAAAGTCAGAAATAGAGACAGAGCTAGAGAGAGAGATTAAAAAACAGAAAGACCGAGAGAGACAAATGAAGAGAGCGAGCGAGCGAGACAGAGAGAGAGACAGAGAAAGAAAGAAAAGGAGAGAGAACCAGACAGACGAAGGATAGGAGCTATGGAAAATGTGATAAGCAGAGGATGAGGAGGAGAGGTGCTAATGGATGGATGGATGGATGGAGGGATGAATGACGTATGAACGAATGGGTGTGAAGAAGAGATGAATGCGTTTCCGTTCAATTGAGCTGAATCGTTTAGATAACAGATTGATCTGTAGACTCTGTCGGAACCAACGGAAGGACGTTGGATGACACGACGATCATTCGACTGAATCTCCAGAAGAAGCATTCAATCTCATATTCTATTCCAAGCGACGTATCATCTTCTTAAGTAATCGTCGAACTGAGTAAAACATTTTGTTCGGCGTCTGAGTCGATCTCTGCGGGTCGCGGTTGTATCTGTCTCGGCGCAAGAGGCCTTCCGGGCAAATGACGTTGCTTTCTACGTCATATTGCTTAGCACTCTATAAATATAGCCTAGTCTTCGCTTGCAGCTGGTGCGCGTTATTCGAGACTTACAAATACAACAGACTAATTAACGGGATAATTTAAGTGTGAAGGACAGAGAAGAAGTCATGAATGGGTTGAAAATGCCTAATGCAAACTGAAGAAGAGGAAACAGTATATAGGGACGATGGAAGAAGTAAAGCGTAAACCGCCGCAGGAAAGGAAGGTCGCAGTCGAAAAGGAATGGAAATTTGAGAAAGAAGAGTAAAGGAAGTAGGAGGAAGTTTCCATGAAAAGAAGCAAGACAAACAGAAAAGAAGCAACGAGGAATGCAGTGTTGAAAATTGAAGGAGATAGGAAGTGCGAGACGCAGAAACTGAGAAAACAAAGGAAGCAAAAGTAAGAAAGAAGAAGGGAAGACTACCGTATACACACGTACAATAGAGGGAACTTACGATGAACCGATGGTACAAGCAGGGATCAAAATAAAGTTGAGGGGGAACGGAAGAATGCAGTCTACTGACCGACAAATGAAAAAACGATGATGGACCAAATATCGTTGGGTGGATGGATGGGTGAAAATACATGGAAGGCGTTTTCTGTTTCACGCGTTCAGTCGGATGTATGTATACAGGATTTTGCTTTCATGAACCCATTAAGCAACTCTTCAGCGCGGAGTGTTCATTATCATAGAAATGCAGAGTAACATAAACATTTCGTTCAATGCCTATATTATTATCATTCGAATGCAGTAACTTGAACGGATATGGTTCACGTGTCCCATGTACGTCAGCAAAATCGTCTTATATGTAGGCCTTAAGAGTAGACTTTATTTATAACACACGAGCAAAAACATGCATAAAAGCCATAATACTGTAGACGAGTATTGTGTGCATATTATAACTTATAAAAATGCTTATAAGGTCGAGTGAAGCGTTGAAAAGAATCGAGATTTCTGCTCATTGGTGTCTGGTGATATTTGCGGAGCTTGATATACGTCTGATATAAGGATAGCTCAGTGCTATATCTTCCTCCTTTTGGTCGTCTGCTCGATAACTTTTCTCATAGTCCAACGGGTTAAAAATTAAAATTCCAGCACCATTGCAAGTAAGTAAGTCTTAAGTGTAATTATTCTTTATTGCATACAAGCTGCTAAACATCAGTCTGGTTTACACAAATTTAAGTTAACATGTAAATTAAATAAAATACACACACGCTGAATCAAATTGGTCTTTGTCAATATATCAGTATTCAGTAATCATTTCACAGATGACTAGGCTTATACTTGTATACCAATCTACATTGTATCTGCAGATGTGTTTCTGAGTCTGTAATCAGCTCGTGAGAGAATATGTACAGTCACCATGAGATTTAGGCCGTAAGAGGTAAACCCTGGGTTTTTCGGGAAATTCACAGGTACACAGACAGAGATGAAGAAATACACGCAGACATAATTATAAATAGAAGACAGAGCGACTGGAGGTACATGGCAGGAGGTATTATGTCTTGTTTATAGTTCCCTTGTTTCACCAGTAAGCGCTTTTGTCTTGTCTGGAAGTCTAATTAATTGTCAAAGTTATAGGACAGTACACTTGACTCTATACTTTGGATATCTTCTATTATGGGGTCCTAATACGGTTGCATCAAAAGATGTCGACGTCACTGTAGAAGATAATGAGTGTCTTATTTAGACTTTGAAGTTAACAAAAAGGATAATTGGAAACCTGATGACATGGATATATTATATACATGGCTATGAAGATTAAAGAGTCGTTCAGTTAGAAGAGATTCCAGAAATTGTGAAACAAACAATAAATCTTCTTGGGTGGTCGTTCGGACTAGAAGTGATAATATTACAGGACGTTAGACGATAGGGCCAATGTGATGCAAACCGAGACATACAGTCTTGCTATTAGAAGACAAGACGGAAACTATCTCTGATGAAGCAACACAAGACATAGGCCTACACTTTACCTCTATTATGGCTATAGCTATTACTATCAGCCAAACAAAATACACTTCTGAAGCAAGACAAGACTGAGCGACCTTCAGAATTCTTTGACCTGATCATCGCTCATCATTCATCATCAATGTAGAGCTGTTGTTTGATGTATAAATTATACTTTGGTGAATGCTGTCAATGTCTGCCCGCAAAGAAACTTTGCATTGGCGGACTCCTCTGCTCTTCACTTCACTTGCGCTTGCAATTGATTGGGCGCGAAGTGCATGCATGCGCCAAAAGAAGTATTGCAATTACTATGTAAACCGCATAAAAGGAAAAGTGAACCCATCAAAGTACATTCTTAACGCTACTGACTCTACTTCATACATGGACTCCTAATAAACAGAGTCCGTGAAGCCGAGCACTATCTGTACGTCAACTTCAAATTGCTATTGGCAAAACTGAGGTTGGCGCTTAACTATAGAGGCTGGTAGATGTTGTCACTTTGTTTTTAGCATTGCTGACCAGTTGCAGAAGTGTTGTAAATGGAATATTTAAATAGGCTAATGTATAATTGTTGTTGTTTTTCCAGGTTTCCTCAGATCATCTATCCGTCGACCTACCTATCAGCTCTTCCGACGGCCGGTCCAATCACCCTCACCCAGCCACAGCTCCTCCAAGCGCCTCTCACTCAAGCCCAACTCATCGACTACTCAGCGGCCCTGGGTGCTGGGACCTATTCCCCGTCGCATATGTCCGGCTATGAGTCTGCCTTGGGAGCCGAGATGGCTGCCTACCCCTACATGACCGGTCCCACAGCGATGGCAACTGCAGGGGGCTATCTGACGGCCGCCTCATCGTCCAGTCCACCGACGGCTGTAGCGACCTACGCCCCTTTCCATCTGACCTCTGCCCCTCAACCGTCTCAGACTTTTATTGGTCAGTTCGTATCCGCCAAACAGTTACATAACCACCAGGGTCAGGACCGACTGCAATGAAGAAGAGGGAGCTGGAGAGAGAGAAAAAGAGAGGGTGGAGAGACTTTCTTCTTGTCGCCATGGAGGGGGGTGCACCTGCGGTGGATGAGATGAAGGAAGCAGTCACTGCTTGAGACGAAGGGAAGGGGGCACCATAGATGGCGACTCTGCGGAGAACAACACACGCACATCGAACGGCGATAACTAACTGTAGGATTATTCTATAATTTATACGACTCTATTATGTCGAGATTTACCACAGCAGCAGCTGTGTACAATTGTATTACGAACAACACTTACTATTGACTTCATTAGCATTATAATGTTTCCGCCATTTATTCTGTTCGGCATGTCGACATAGAAGTCTAAGCTATCGTTTGATCGGAACTCTTTCAACCGGAACTTACTTTGGGCGACTTAAATGCCAATAGCAGTCAGCTGAACTGACTTCTTTCTCACTCAAATAGACTTCTAGCCAGAAATGGAATTGCCAAAGGCTGAGATACCCTTGCGAGACTCCACATGACATAATTATGACGCTATGTAGGCCTATAATTAAACGCACTAACTTTAAAATGCTTTCAAGAAGTCAAAAATTTGCTTCGAATTGTTATTATAATTATATCGCCCATTAAATCCTGAAATGTTGATTACATTTAGAATTTTACCAACTTCTCAGCACACTCTAATGTCTCCTACTTCAGTCTACGTGTATTGCATGTTTTGTCAGATTATTGTTGCTCCCGATAACATGTGCTCTGCTGTTAGCTTCATTTCCTACCGTGTCCAGTTATCTTTTCTCTGCAGCGTTTCCAGTAATAGTTTTGACGTTTATTGTTCCGCCCTAAACTGGACATTTATCTTAGTCCGAGCTTTCAGCAATTTTAATAGGGATACAATGTGCATAGGCCTAATGTCAATTATTCGCTCTATGTTTACATGTAGGTTGTAAGCTCGATGTGTCGTTCCTCAGGCGTCAGTATTTGTTAGTTTAAAAGAAATATTGCTCGACAATCATTCGTTGAGATATCATTTAACTGATCAAATGACTGGTTGGCTGAATAACCTGAATAACTGTCCGAATAACTTAGACCTCTTGATCCCAATACCACAGGCCTCGCATCTGCGTCCAAATGTTATTATTCTTTAAGCCTATAGATTATCAAAGTTACTTGTTGCTTTTCTGAAACTCGCTTTGACTTTCCTTAGGTAATTAAAATAATTATCATTTGTGTATTTATAACTGTCCTGCTTCTAATAGATTGTCTTTGCAAACATACTTTGAAAGCCTTTCAAGTAGCATATAGCATTGAACTGTTTTTATCGTATTGTTTACAAGAAATGTGCATATCGCGGACAGAATTATCATGAATGTAAATTGTGCCTATATTGTAAATGGTTGCTATTAACCTCGTTAACTTAATATATAACACGTATTACAACACTTATTTACCCTATTATCATGTGTTGCTTTTCTCTTTTTACACCACGATCGGAAATCATCTTATAGGCCTTACAATGCATTCTGGCTTCTATTAATATTTCTAATGCATAGTCAATTAGTGTCGTCAGCCAATTCCTTTATGACGACGTGCATCAAGAACGGTCTGAAATATTGAAAGCTGGTCCGTTTCAACATCATGAAATAGAGTATGCAGAAGTCTCAGAATTCATTTTTTAAAGAGACTACACAGAATTTCAGAAGGTGAGTAGGCATTTCTTAAATTTTTCTAAGACAGTCAATAAGTTGAAAGCAATGCTACTCTTGACTCACAGGCTATACTTGGAAAATACTAATTATGCTAATAGTACTAATGACCTTGGATATTACTGTAACTGTGATCCACTCTTGCGCTGTTTCCTACATATCACTGCTTCCGGATTATATTTGTATTGTATTGTATTTGTGTATTTCTATGCCGCCTCTTACAGACTTATAGTATAGCGGGGAGTACCGCAATCATCTGAGGACTAAGCAATACCTAGGAAAATCACGCTAACTACATGTATGTCTTGCAAAACACACCGAAACGCACATCTGCATCGTGTGATTATCTACAAGTCTTCCCTTTGTTGCTGACTCTGTGGTGGCTTCCCTATCTCTCCCTTTAGTTGTCTTGCTTACCATGGCTTCTCTCGTTGAGTTCTTCCGAGTTGTTTCACATTTCTTTACTCTAGGCATTTCTTATCTCTGGTTTTACCTTCACGCTGTCTACAACATTACTAGATTTTATCGCACTTTATGTTCTTACTTTAAAAATTTGTATATACAAGGTGTCCCAAAACAAATGAGCCCTTTTTATTTGCTAATTCTAAATTAAACTCTGTACAATTTTCGAGCGTGAAAGAGGGAGAAATTATCAACGTTTCCTGAAAATTTTATTAAATTCTATCAACAGAGTCAGAAGTTATGCACATTCAAATTTGGGCCAAGAAAATTTGAAGTTTCCAACCTGTAAAAGATAGGACATTAATAATTTGAGACCTTGCTACCTTACTTTCTAAATGATTTACCGGTGCTTAAATTAATAAATATGACGTCATATTTCAGTCATCCGTTTAAGGTGACAAAAATAAAAATGAATTTTAAGTCTTGGCTGCATTCAGAATATCTTTATCGATCCTAACAGGGGTCAAAATTAACGGTGCTTACTTTCGTGATGTTTCGAACGGTGAAGACTTGCTGCCGGCTGTTAAAGAATTGTCGGGCAGCAAATTTTTCATATTCCAGCCGAACAGTGCTCCTGCTCATCGAGCCAGATAACCTGTTGATAGCTATAAAGAGAAACTTCAGACTTTATTTCACCAACACTTTGGTCCCAATAGCCCTGATCTAAATCAATTGCACTACAAAATCTGGAGCGTTCTTCAAGGACGTGTTTATCAAACTCGCATATACGTGACGTTAACCACCTCAAACAGCGAATTGTGGAAGAATAGATCCATTTTCATCAAGATGACAATGCTATCAATGAATGGCAAAAGCGCCTTAGAAGGCTTAGAGCATGCATTCGATTTAATGGCTGGTATTTTGAACATCATCTTTGAAGAACAATAATTGGCTCAAATTATTAATTTCCTATCTTTTACATGTTGGAAACTTCAGATTTTCTTTGCCCAAATTTGAATGTGCATAACTTGGGACTTTATTGTAGAATTTTATAAAAAAAAATCAGGAAACATTGATAATTTATCCCTCTTTCATAATGTATAGTTTTATTTAGAATTAGCAAATATATAGCGAAAACGGTTAAATTGTATTTAAGCGTATTAAACTCCCATGTTAAGAAATAGCGTTTTTTAAACTATAGCGATTTGTATCATTGAATTTATCGTAACCATCCTGCTTCCAGTTAAATATCATTAACATTTTCATCTCACATCCCACTCCTTATTTAATATTATGTACATTTCCATCTCTCATCCCATGTGCACTTCTTATTTCAAATTATGTACATCATCACTTATACCGCTTCTTGTTTGAATAATACTGAACATTTTATTCCTTCATTCCACTCCTTGCTTGTGTGGTGTGATGTGAAAGAGTTTAAAACGCTAAAAAATACAATAGCTCGTAATACATGGGAGTTTAAAACGCTCAAATACAATTTAACCCAATACGTTAAAACCGAAATTTGATTATAAACAGAAAACAATTTTAAAAAGCTAACATGAAATTCGCAACAATTTAATAAACATACTATTCTTCATTGATATTCTCAAACAAATGGCGTCAAGAGTAAAGCAAAGATATTTATTGAAATAGAGCTTGGATAGACTGGTGACTCGTCTGACCTCTGCCGAATGAGGTGAATTCTCTGCTGTAAAACTATAGTGGGATCCGTTATTGATTTTAATTCTTGCCAGAATAGATTGTCCAAATCGAAGCGGACATCTGGAAACCCTATATCTAACCTCTAAAAAGGTGTCACCACTCCTGTAATGACATTTCGTCCACCGACATTTCGTCTACACTTTGCATACACATTTCGTCTACAGACAGTTCGTAGATAGGTCCATCTGCCTTATACCTAATCTTTAGCTTTGAGACGAAGGTAATTACGTACCCAATTGTTGTTAATAATACAAACCCACTGCTTATTGACATCGTTACTCTGATTTGATTGTGACTAGGTCCCTAGCCATCATTATTGTTATAATGCTATGTATGCGTGTGTGGTTGTTAGTCTTTTATAGTTAAGATATTTAGTTAAGGTTTTTTTTACTCATTTTTCGTTCTATGCTGTGTTAGTTTTCATTTGTTGTTAACAACAACGGTCGTTTTAAAATAATATGTAATAATTCCACTCGGGTGATCCTGGCTTGCGGGGTCATCGACCCTTTCTGGGTCTGCTGGGTAACCATTTGGTTGTTCGATCTATTGTTTATATTAATATTGAACGAACACATAGCTAAAAGGAACATTCAATTCTAAACATGTTCAGTGTTACAGTGAATTAATCAGTGCTAATTTAAAATAGCGATCGAGGAGGGTCAAAGATCTGTTAAGACTATAGTATACCGGTACGGCCTGGATTACTCTCTCACATAAACAATTTTCACCGTACATCTATTTAGTACACAATACGTACTGCATAGTGAACCAAATGTCTGTGAACCATAATTATGCCCTGGAGCCAATTGTTGTGAACCATTTGTCTGTGAACAATTTGTTTGTGAAATATTTGTCGTGGAATCGTTTTGTGTTAATATAATGGTTTTCATTATTCATTCCTCTTCTTCCTCAAATGTTAAGACCATATTGAAGGCTACCATGCTTCACGTTTAGAAGAGAACATTTCCATTATTCATCCCGCTCGGTTTGTTTTGTCGTGGAACGTAGCATAATGTGTACGCGAATCAAAACAGTCGCCAGAGGAGGCTATATTTATGTTCATAACATCCA
>JAQFXW010004168.1:0-11286 GCA_034693945.1 Dendrobaena attemsi
TAAGATGACGTCGTTCTGTTTTATGTCTTAAACGCTATCTGTTAAACGCTTCTTCTGCTCAGCTGCTCCGATCTGGATTAATAATTACACGCTTCTAACAAAAGATGACAGTCAGTTCATTTCTAGAATTTTGTTTAAGAATTCAAACCTCTTAATTCAATTCCTTCTCAATCTTACTATAAAATTATGCTCAAGCATTTACAATAGCTTATTAATTTAGGCTATCTGTTAAATGCAGCGTTTTATCAGATTTGGAGAGTTTCGAGAGCCCACGGTCTAGACCTACCCTATGCAGAGGTCCTCTGCAAACTGTCGCAGACTTAGCGACTATTAATTTCTAGTCTGGTTTATGGACGCCATTATTGTAACTATTCATTCTTTCGGAATAAAGTTTAACTAAGTCGAGTTAACTTATTAACTGCTTACTACTTTGTAACGCGAGAATTTACAGTGGAGGAATGAATGGTTAGAGCTCGTCAAACTTATTATGCAGACGGTAGATTAGCCGAGCCTTCTCTGTTGTGGCTCCTCGACCTAGAATGGACTCCCTCCTGAGCTCCGTCTTTTTCCAAGATCTATGTCGCCAGCGTCTTCTCTCATCTTTAGCCGCGCTGGAATTGGGAGCGCCTCTGAGTAGTCTTCTTGAACGGGCGCTATATAAATATCCGAAATGAATGAATGAATTCTGCAGAGCGGTCAATTCGATTGTATCTTTGCCCACAGGTTTCGCTCCGTTTCAACTCTTATTTTCGATATTTAAATATGATGTCTTCAATCTCTGCAGGCGAAGCCAGCAATCGTATGTCCAGTGGCAGATTGGTCAACGGTATACAGGCCTCTTCCACTCCGTACTAGACATAATCCCACCTATAAACCGTACATTATATCATCTCCCTCCGCACCTTTCCCGACAGAGATTGCGACCCGGAATCAGATCTGAAAACTACATCTGAATGATTTATAAACTGATTCGCTCCATAAATGCCCTGGAAATGTCTTACATGACATCGCAAATATGTCTCACGTATTATACACAGGAAGCCTCCTCTCTCCATTCCATTGCATCTCCGTCACCATGGTTACACGAAGAGCCCGCGGACGATCATGCGAGATGCTGATGCTGGAGGGAGATGCTGATGCTGGAGGGAGATGCTGATGACGGACGCCCGTGTCCCTCCAGACGAACGGACACTCGAGAACAGGACACGACAAACTCATCCAGCAAATGCCCGACCGACGAACAAACACTGCGCTACCACCACCAGCCTCCAATCGATTATCACCATTGCACTCGGCCTCCTCATCCTCATCCTCCTCATTCCTCCTCATTCCTCTTCATTCCTCCATCACTTCTCCTTCCTTTCTTCTTCTTCCCTCTCTTCTTTCTCTTCTTCCTTTTCCTCGTCTTCCCTCTTCTTTCTTCCTTTTCCATAATATCTTCCTTTAATTCTTCCTCCTCTTCCTCCTTTTTCATCATCCCATCCTCCTCTTCCTCTTCCTCTTCTCCTTCCCTCTTCTCTTTGGTCGTCTCTTTATGTAGTCATTAACAATCGACGTAACGTGGAGAAGTGACTTGGATTGAATGAGAGATGGGTGGAAAGAAAAGTGATGTGGGGTTGGCGGTGGAGTAGAAGGAGGCCTGGAGCATTGACACGGAAAAGAGGGAAAGGAAACAACATGCAGGAGGGGATGGAGGAATGGAGGCAGCTCGGAATGACCGGAGGGGGATGTTGTCTAGCAATATTCGTGGAGGAGGAGAAGTAAGCAGAGGTGAGGTTGGAAGGAGAAGAGATGAATGGGAGAGGAAGCTGGAGGAGAGAAGGGGTAAAACGCTGCTGGAAGATGATCTCATAGAACTGGGGGAGAAGAGTGAATAGGGGTGGTATGAAGCAAAGTGGAGGCAGGGAGGGTGTCCCGCTGCTTCTGCTCATCATCCCCCGCTGAGAGGTAGTGTCACGGAGGGTGGATATCCCGCGCTGATGGACTCGCCATTCACCCTGCAACTCACACCACCCCGCACATTGCCGTCAGAAGCATTACCATCCCGCCGCCGCTGCCTCCTCCTAATCCCGGCGCACTTCGCGCCGACGAGTAAATCTGCATTAGCAAGTGCGACCCATTAATTGACATCGCGGGGGACAGGCAAATCCATTATCGCTTTTCGTTTCGAGCGCCATTGCGTTTCATTAAGCAGCAGCAGCAGCGGCGATGGTGGCAGTGATGGTGGCTGCAGAGGCAGCGGCGTTGTTTTGACATCCAATTAGCTCCTCCCTTCATGCTGCAGCGAAGGCAGAAAACGATGGAGGATTATAGAGTCATCCGAATGAACGTAGGAAGAAAGGGCTGATGGATGGAAGGATTGATGGTTGAATGAGTGGATGGATTGGAGGACGGATGGGTGGATAGAATGATGGATGAATTGGTAGATGAATGGGTGGATGAATTCATTGATTAGTCTAGGAAATTTTCCCCCGGACATTTCCCCTTCCCGGACAATTTCCCCGTAGGACATTTCCCCCGGACTTTAATTTCCGATTTGATCACTTTCTCATCTATTATTCTGTTTCCAGTTGTATAATACTTACATTTTTGCCTTTTATTCCGCTCAGAGTTTAAGTTATAATTTCATGTTTCATCCCTCTCCTGGTTTAAGTTATATTTTCTTCTTTCATCCCGCTTCCAGTTATCGTTATATCTTCATTTATATCTCGCTTCTAGTTGTAGTTATAAGTTCATCTTTTATCCCGCATCCAGTTTAAGTTATAATTTCATCTTTCATCCCGCTTCCAGTTATCGTTCTTTTTTTTTATCTCGCTTCTAGTTGTGGTTATAAGTTCATCTTTTATCTTTTATCCCGCATCCAGTTTAAGTTATATTTTCATCTTTCATCTCTCTCCGAGTGTCTCCCAGCTATAGTTATATTTCCATCTTTTTGAAGCTAAAATTGTTAGTAGTCTTAAAATTCTGTTTACAATAAATACGCACAGAGCGTAGGACCAATCAGGAAGAAGCCTCGGGTCACGTGACCTTGTCTTAAAGTCTACACAGATGTCATTAACATTAAGCTAAGAACTATTAGCAAAGTCGTCGGCCACACGTGAAATACTATTCTACTTTGTCAACGTCTATAATCGGAAAGTGATCAGATCGCGAGGGGTATGTCAGGGGAAATGTCCTGCTCAATTTTTGAGGGGAGAATTGACAGAGGGAAATATTGGGGAAATTGTCCAGAGGAATTGTCCAGGCAAATTGTCCGGATACCGCATTGATGAATCGATTGGTGAATGGATGATGGGTGGATGGGTAGATGGATGAATTTGATTGATGGATGAATGGATAAGTTGGTGGGTGAATGGGTGAGTGAATGGGTGGATGAATGAATGGATGAATGAATTAAATGATGGATTGGTAGGTTGGTGGATTGATTTATTTATAGTAGATTGATGGGTGGATTTATTTATTAGATTTATTTATTGGAGGAATTAATGGATGGATGAATAGATTGATGGATGATTAAACGGTTGTATGAATGGATGATCGGACGAATCGATGGATAAGTTGAATGGTCGATTGCTCGTTTGATTGGTTGATTGGTAAATGAATGAGGATCAAATGAATAAAGAAGACAACACATGTGAAGAAGACAGCAAACAAATATAGAAAGAAGGGGAAGAATGAACGTATATATCAATAGCATTGACGAATGGATGGATGGATGGATGGATGAAGGGAATAAAATAGGTGGGTTAAGAGGAGAGAAAGGGTTGAATCGATGGATGACAAAAAGTAATGCAAAGTTTTGAATGAATAATTAAATGATTAAGTGAGTGAAAGTACGAAGGAAACGACGTAAGCAGAGACCAAGAAAATGTGTAAGACGACGGCGGTCGTTTCAATCTTCGCTTAAGCGCATCGAGACGTTGCGAATCACGAGTCAAAAATAATGAAAAGTGGCTCAATGCGACCGATCTCCCCTAAGACGCCATTAGAGAAGTAGGGGAGGAGGGGGCTCGGTGGACGTTTGATGGATGGCGCATCAACTTCAGGCAAACGGATGTGCACTAGACAACCACTCGAGCGGTGGCGGAGACTATCGAAGGATGGCAATTACGAAATCATTTCACCCTCGCGATTACTCGAGGCGTCTAAACGAGGGTAAGAACGACGATCTGAACTTGGACGAGAATACTCTCCGATTGAAAGCAACGGCGGGTATATATAAGTTGGGTCCCGTTCACTGCTTTTGTATCCATCAATCGCTTCAAATGGTCGCTTCTCTCTCCCTCCTATAGTCATCGTCGAATTTATAAAGCGCCAAGCTCATAGAGCTCGCTTGATAGGTTCAATTGATCGATGCATCTACTGAGATAAACAATCATTGAGCATCAAATCATCTTCATCGACGAACTGGGAGCAGTTGACATTAAGAAAACCAGGAAGGAAACGCCGGAAGGAATGGGGAAAGGAAAGAAAGATATGTTGATATCGGAATGGACGATAACGAAGATGGAAGGATGGGGCGAAGGAAGGAAGGAAACACGAAAGAAAGAAATGTGGATTGCGAAAGGAATGAATATGAGAGAAAAAAAGGAAAGATACGATGTACCCGCTGGGTGGAGGGGAAGAAGTGGGTTATTTATAAATACTGTCATTATACTGAGATGAATAATTGGGCATTTACTGAGATGATTTATTTGGCTTTAATTCACCTAATAAGATGAGTTATTGTGCATTTGTTCTACTTAATCCTTCGAAAACAATTGACAGGCTTCGTTCTAAGCATGAAGCAAGCTAGCGATTTATGGGACAGTTTGTGTCCAACTGCAATTTCATAAGCATTCTTAGGCATAAGTTTTCTAGAAATTAAGAAACAATCAGAAAAAAGCAACTTAAAATTTCTAATTTTAGACTTTAAAATACAAACCTTTCTTAAGAATTTTTTTTTGGAGCTATATATAGTCATGTGCTACTTAACACAGTCTCTCATATTTTTCTCTATATTGCCTAAGCCAGCTTGTTAAAATTAACTGCTGGAAATATTTTGGAAAGGGCATTTTTCGTGCATAATTTTAAGTCAAAAGCAGGCCTTCTGCGTTAGATAAACCTACCAAACTGATATATAGATATATATACATATATATTAGGCCTAATTGTTGTTATTCATAGCTAATGTAGAAATTGCATTACAATTACAATTAAAATGACATTTCTAAAGATGTAAAATTCAATATCAGACATCATGTCCAATTAAGGTCACTATAATAACGGTAAGTCCAGGAATGAGCAAAATTCACTGGGGGGAAAGGGTAAAGACTGGTGGGGACACCGAGAGGGCTGGTGGGCATTTCCCCACCAATCCACATGTTTCAAGAAAAGCCCTGCTCTATGGCTGCTTTATTAGTATAACTGCAGCGGATAACACTATTGCATCTGATGCAATATGCTTGATTCACATCCAGAAAAAGTTAGTCTTATTCTTCCATGAGACATATTGTGAGCAGAATCATTCCAATCTTTATATCTTGTAACGTCTTTCAAATATTCACTAGGCCTATAAGTATAGAGCAATATTGCACCTCTGCAAGATTATTCAGTGGCGCCTCTGCAGCCGACACTTATAAACCACAAGTGTCCTAGAAGATAGTGACATCTATATGTCATAGATGACATGATGAGTATGACACTTGGTAATAATTATGCATGTGTCCCAAAAATGTATATCCAATTCCTTCAGCCATACAATACTATCAGGTATCGAGGAAGCATTACTTTCTCAAGTGTGGCCAAGTATGACCATGCCATGCCGATGTTTTAAAGTGTTCTACAGGGGTAGATCCATTGACTGCATGAATGAGTCTTTCTGCGGCTCTAGAGGTCGATAATTAGTAATTAGGAAATTAGTACATGTGTCACCAATTGTCTCTATAGTCTCATTTGTACTTCTCATACAGGAAGTGTGGAATACAGGAAGTATTCCTGCAGACGAGAAAAGAAGACGACTGCCATCCAGATAACAATTTCCCACTCTACAGCTGCTCGTCTTGTGATGCACTTTACATGTAATTCATTCTAAGGTGACAGTCCTTATATCCATCTTTTTCTTTCGCTGTGTGTCTCTTTTCCCTTGTCTGTATTGCTCTGTCAGTCTCTTTCATTGGAGTCATTTCCTTTGTTACGTAAGGCCCATATGCGATCTTCGGCACGTATTCCGACCACTTCCCGCGTCTGCCAGATTTCAAGCCTTCCCCTTTTCTCTTTTATACGTGTGAGCTTGCATGCCAGACATACATTCTTCCTTCTTTGCCTCACTTCCTGTATTACTCACTTTGTGTATTCCTCACTTCTTGTATTCCTCCCTTCATGTATTCCTCACTTTCTGTATTCCTCACTTCCTGTATTCCTCATTTCATGTATTCCTCACTTTGTGTATTACTCACTTCCTGTATTCCTCACTTTTGTGTATTCCTCACTTCATGTATTCCTCACTTCCTGTATTCCTCACTTCCTGTATTCCTCACTTTGTGTATTCCTCACTTCTTGTATTCCTCACTTCCTGTATTCCTCACTTCCTGTATTCCTCACTTCATGTATTCCTCACTTCATGTATTCCTCACTTCTTGTATTCCTCACTTCTTGTATTCCTCACTTCTTGTATTCCTCACTTCCTGTATTCCTCACTTCATGTATTCCTCACTTCTTGTATTCCTCATTTCATGTATTCCTCACTTCCTGTAATCCTCGCTTCCTGTATACTCTGCTTTTCTACCGGCTTATACCCTTCTCTTCTCTTCCCTTCCTTTGGGACAACTCTTTCAAGGGTTTGTCTTCTCCTTTCTTACTTCTCTTTAAATGACAGTCAATCTTGTGTTTACATTTGCTTCGGACGGACAATATTGTCATTTAAACTGCATCTCATGTTCTATCCTATACTACATTTACTTCAAGACAAACGCATCAATCGACATAATTCTCGTGATAAAAATTTAACCATCAATCGATGTAACGGTGTCTGGGAATAGCGCTAAATATCCACTAATGTATTCGCCAGGTGGTGCTCACAATTCGCATTTAGCAGTAAAACATTTTTACGGCTTACATACAGTTTCTGATCGCACTACGGGAAAGCTAATTCGATAATAATCCCTTTCAGTAATTTAAATAACGCTTTAACATCATCATATAGCGCTCTAATATTTTTTCGTTATAGAATGAAGATCTCCTCCTATACATGCAATTTCGTGTGTTAGCATCGTCGGCTCATAAATCTGTCCTCTTATATAATTATATGCGCTACTGAAACAAGGCTACAAAACGGCGTTGCATGACAGAGTCCACTTTGCCTCCTTATACCCTAATTTTGCCGAGACTCAGTTCAGCTTTTCTGCGGAACGCCAACAAAGCCGATAATCCCGACGAAAACTTTTCTCAGATCCCCGCTAGATCGCAAAACTAAGCCCTCTGTGATGATTTCGCCAGATATACCAGAATCACGTACTGTAGACAGGATAATAAATCCCTATAGATGGTCTATGCTGTAACAGTTAGGCGTGCGCTTCGGTGTGAATACTGACCTATATAATAGCTGTAGCATATACGCCGTATCATAATATACGTGTATATGGGATAGTATCCCAATGGCCTTCATTGAAGTATACACTGTTACAATAATTGATTACCTATTATTATAATCCAAAGAAATGCAGCTGATTTCCAGCAGTCCGGATAGTTAATGCGCTATAGAAGTTACCGTCACACGCCTGTATGAAAGCCATCGACCTCTGAACAGCTTTTGAATTATATGCTCTATGCCTTGAAACTATGCAAGATGTCTCAATAATTGGCAGAAAATTATTAGGTTAACACGGAGTCCTGGTCTAGTGTTACATAAACTACAGCTTAGAGTTTAAACGGTATATATAGTTTAGTATTTAGTCTAATAGGTCAGTTTAAGCAGTCTAGTCTGGTATACTATGATAGAGTTGGAGTTGGTAGTGGTACAGAAGTATTTAATCAATAGCATAAGGATATTGATCAAGAAGGTTCACGAATATAATATTTGTACTATTACAGACGTGAAATTAAACGTCATCTACATGTATATCTGCATCTGCATAATATATTATGCTGCATGCCTTTCAAAGATAAGAACAATTTCAGTATATGACACGAGAATTGTGTATTAGATATATAGTATTAAGGTCGAATAGATAATAGTAATAACCCTGTAGGCCCCGGCCTACATTGAAAAACGGAACCTTTTAATGATTCCAAGCTTTCACAGACGGTGACAGACCAGGTAGTCGTAATTTAATATATATGCATGAATTGATGAATTAATATATATATATATAGGGCCTATATATATATTCACTCCATAAAGAGGCGTCATGGAGTGATACAATACACCTTTATGTTCGGCGCCCTAGAAACTTTGCAGGTATAAAGACATAGATGAATGCGAAATAAGCTCACCTGTTTGGTCGGCTGGTTCATTAGTAAATGCCAATAAGAAGTGCGACGATGCTAACAGCAGAAGACAGAGGCATAAAGCCGCATGTTTGCCGGTGGGTTTCCGCATCACTCGCTATATATGGCTAATTCACTGAAGCGTAAAGCAGTAGCCTTTACTCAACTATTCTTTTCTGTGTTTCGGTTTCTGCCTCTGTCTAACTATCTTCGCACTTCTGAATAGTTTTCCTTTAGTTCCTATCATCTTTTAGTGACTTCGAACTTCGTGCAATGTACAGTTTAGTGTTTCTGCAACTGTCTTCTTGTATCGTTTGATAGTCTGCGTAATGCTACTTCAAGTTGAACGTCTCTTATTGTGTTGTGTTGGCTATGTTGTTCGTTGTCTGTTACACGTTGTCTGTTGCACGTTGTTTTCTGCACGTTATCTGCTGCAATAAAAGTGCAAGTGTTTTAATTAGGTATATTGATGATGCCTCGGTCAGAGAAGTAACTTGTGAAAGACGATGCTTCAATGTAACAGTCAACCAATACACGTAGCGATCTAGTTTCAGCGCTAATCAACTTCGAACTATAATACTTCGTCCAAGAAAGTATCACGTGGAATTAATATCACTGAACTCGATATCCAGAGTATAGGGTATCACGGCAGTCAAACACCGGTTTGTCTCCTTCTTTGGGATATTATAACAAAATGCAGTAGGTGTGAGTCTTCAAAGGCTCCTCTTGCAAGCATGCATGCATGCGGGGTATACAGTCTTTACTTGATAAATGTTTTTATTAATATCCGTGTTGTCTACGTGGGATACACTTTTCAGTCTTCAGCAACTCAGCATCAGCGACATGATGCGTCCACTATGAAATCTCTGAAGATTGGCGGATTCTGCTTGCAGCAAAAGAGAAATGACAAAACAAAGGAATGAACATTAAGCCGGAAAAAACAAATCGGCATCAGAGGCAAAGACAGGAGCGAGTCTCTTATTAGTGTCATTAATGTGATTTTATTAAGGTCTTCCTTTTCTTCCATCTACAGAGCATCTAGCACAAAATGCGCCTGCTTTTCTTTACACTACATATCCTATCCAACATTTAGGCCTATCACGCACACGGACATTGCACAATGTAGGCCTATACCTGCGCATAATGATATACTTGGATGAACGCACATGAAATTTAAAAAAAACTTTACTCATGGATAAATCATTAATGCATGGACGGGTTTATAGGAGCATTTAGCTACTGCGCAGGTATGCATACACATCAGTCAGCTGTGTATTTTTATGCAATGCAAAACGATGCAGAATGCTGACAACTGGAGACACTGATTATACACTGTGTCCGGATGAAAAGTAGAACACTAAATGTTTGTCAATAGCTCCTTGAAAACTAAAGCAATACCTATAAAATTTTACATGCAGTATCCTACGCCATTTATCAACAAGCCTTCCAAATATGACTTAAATCGACGCAGCGCAAGCAAAGATATTGAATATTACAAAATATCGGGTGAAATGGAGAGTTTCCAACACATGCACTTACTGATGTCTTTAAAATTTCAGACATATTCTACAAGTTTTGACGGAGTTATGACGCTATGTCTAGTGTTCTACTTTTTATCCGGACACAGTGTATATATAATTATTATATACAATTATATTATCATGGTGGTCCAACAAATGATCCCTTAAGGTATTTCCTAATATTTTTGTCACATATTACTTTTCAAATAAAATTCTACAGACTGAAAAGCATTCATATTTACGTATACTATAATTGCTAAATTTCATCAAAACATTTCGCACGAAACAAAAGTTATTAAACTTTCAGTGACGTCGCCCACTGTTTTTTGATGGTTCAAATTACTTTGAACAGTGTCTTGCTAATATTTCCGGCAAAAGTACAAATCTTTTAATGAAATTCTACAGGCTTAAAAGTGACTGAAATATTTGGAAAACACTTAGAGATCACTTTTTTGAACCAAACTGTACATATATCAGAGTCTTTTTTTATGAGATTACTTATGCTATAGCATGACCTGATGGTAGCCTTGTAAACTTACACGTAGTCAAGTCAGTAAGTAAAGGTAAATCGGTTTTTATATAGCGACTGTATATGGCCTCGACCCCATGGATGAGATCCTTCACTACCGCTCGCCCGTTTCAATGGACGTCACGCCATTTAGGTCCCCGTGAACGTACCATGCTAGCCCGAGATTTTGAAATCTCTGAATGTCCGCCGGCACCGAGACTCGAACCGGGGTTGACGAAACAACCGGGCGGCTCGCTCCCCATGTAGCTAACTGCATGGGCTAGTATTATTATAGGGCATATATGATGGCGAGTAATTCGCAGAAGTGACGTATAAAACATATGCGTAGGCCAATACATTCGTATAGAGTGCATAATATACCGAATGTTCCAATTAACAATGCGATCACGTCATCTGGACTCCATAATACACTCCGTATAATACTCTTTCATCTAGATCTCTCTTCCAACCTCCTCCGCGCAGAACAGAAACTGACCTTCAATCAAGAAATCTTCTCTTCTGCAGCCTCACAGATGGACACAATGTCATCAGCACACAAGTCATGCATGTCCCTATGACCTACATCAAGCATATAATTATATATTTAAATATAATATATATATATATATATAATTATATTCTGTATATGCATTTACTGTCTGTCTCTCTCCTTTTCACTTTCTCTGTATCTGTATCTGTCTCTCTGTCTCTTTCTCTCTCTCTGTGTCTCTGTGTCTCTGTGTCTCTCTGTCTGACTCTGTCTATATGTCTCTCTCTCTGTCTCTCTCTGTC
>JAQFXW010004169.1:0-11284 GCA_034693945.1 Dendrobaena attemsi
TGTGTGTGTGTAGGTGTGTGTGTGTGTTTGTGTTCATCAGTTTAACAGCAGATCATGACAACAGAGGCCGCTGCCGTCGGAACAAAAATTGGTTAAACGTATTTCAGCTTTAAGTCGATTAGCTGAATGGTAAAACATTGGTTTACACGTATACCGAATCCTTTTATTTCAATATAGAGCCTACAACAATTAAGGGCGTAGCCAGAAACCTACAAACTCCGCATACTAAGAAGGCGCTCGTTTAGAATGTGCATTTCTAGAGGACGGAACATTACAGGGTGGTTTGTCTCTCGTGATTTCTTCTGCTGTCCCTTCGCTGCTATTTTCCCCTCACCCAACAGAGCGACGGACACAAGAGGTCATATCTCGTCATTCGCCCTTATTATCTCAACGTCCGAAACGTCCGAAACCGACCTCGCTCTGCATGCGGCGGTCACCGACCGCTATGGCATTAGGACGGACGCCACATTAATCGCGGCGACCCCTTTCCCACCACCACCCCACCCCACTCAACCCACCACTCCACGCACGTTCCATCTGAAAAGGGTGGACTGAAGGACGAACGAAATGAAAGGACATTAATAGTGGACACACTGGACAGCAGAAGCAGAGAAAAGAGGGGAAATTGTCGCATCTGATTGCTTAGCAAAGTCTTTAAGCAATATTATTCCTTCCCGGAATTTCTGCTTAGCTTTCTCTACAATTAGACGTAGCCTATGCAAGAGTGTGGGGCACGGATGGCAGGCCATTCGAACGCAGCGCCGATAAGTAACGCACTTTCTACACATGGCATCTGTACATGTACCGGTAATGGTATATATCTATAGTATACTTTCTGTAAGAGGCCTTTAGACGACTCACATCATTTCACGATAAACGCATTCATGTCGGGATTGTCGGCCTACCAAGATATATGAGTAAGATCAAAACTTTTAGCTGACTCATTAGTTAATCACAGGAGAGTGTGGGAGTTGGATCAGGACCGTGTTTAATTTGGAGGAGGCAACAGTGTTCAAGAGATAACTTCTGGTCCAAGATGACGCTGAGGTCACGAACAGAGGTAGATACGACAAACGAAGAGAACTTGACAGCTAGATGACCCAGTTGAAGTTTATCCAGCAGCTGTTGACGGGTATAGGCTACACCAAGCCATATGTATTCTGTGTTCGACTAGTTGAAATTCAGACGGTTAGATGTAGCTTCTAAGCAGTTAGAGTGACATGGTGGTTGCTCGCAGCAGCTCGCGACACAGGCATGTTGAGCGCACCTGAGTAGTTTCTTGAAGAGGCGCTATATAAATTTCCAGAATGAATGAATTCATGTAGTTCGGACAGCACTGTCACAGCAGCAACGGGTTCAGACAGAGAGCACTGAGTATATCAGATTGAACGACATCACCATAACATTGACTGATGAGAGAAGAAGAGGCGAGTATACAACTATACAAATATACATGTATCGGCTGTAGAAACTAGAAAGTATATCTACAGAGAAGAGGTACGAGAATGTAGGCCTACTTGAACTTTCATGTGAAATATGATTTTATAGCGCACAGATTAGACTCCAACAGAAGATTACTGTCTAAGCTTATAGCCTATATTGGGGTTCTGAGCAGATACACGTTCAATATTATGCCACGTAGGATATAAAATATAAATAAGCGAAGAGCGGATGCGGCCTCTGCAGATTGGAGTGAAATTTGTGGGAAAACAGTTTCTTCCGTCGAGAATAGTCGGCCCAGCTGCATTATAACGCGGAAGATATATATATATATAGTAAGGGGGCCCAAAAATTTCGCAACTCATCTTCTAAAAATCTACTGTTATTTTGTCATCAATCACACATTTTCTGATTTCCTTGATAAAAATACGTTACGGTTAAATTTGGGTAAGCAAAAATGTTTGACCTTTTTTTAATGCAATATCATGTGACACACGGTATTTGGACGCCTCGGTAACTTATTTTGGATTTCATTTTAATTTATTATTAATTTTAAATGGGCTAGCGTCGAAATTAGGGTTAGGGTTACGAAATGAATTAGGGTCAGGGTTATGTCTAAGGGGGGCTCGGGCCTCCCGGGCCTCCCCTAGATCCATATAGTGCACCTCAGCAAAGCATACTATCGCTTGACATAGCTTTAGATTATTATTTGTTGAACAACAGTCAGAGCTTTGGCTGTCAAATAGAGCTGAGCAGTCAAAGCGCAATCACCAAAGTGCATGCACCCAAGACAACCTCCAAGTACTAAACACTAAATATAGAATAGTGGACCGTTAACTCCACATAATTAGTTTCTAAGAGCCTGAGGGATCCTTTCTACCTCGAGTAAAAAAAAAGAAAAAAAGAATAGTATCGTACATTATTATTTGCAGCACATAATGCCAAGGTTAAAATTGGATCGAAAAATTGAAAGTGCAGCTATTAATAGGGAGTTCCTAAAACAGTGTATAATGGTAAATCAAGCGTCTTGTTACATACATGTAAGTGCATGCGTAGTATAGGCCGATATACATGCATTAACCTTTAACCTACGAATAGTGTTATAGGCATACATACGTACATTAATACAGATATACATACACACATGCATGTACAGATGCAAACATATTGACTTTTGCATTCCGGTTTCTTCGATTCAGGGTCGAAGAGCCCTGCGCTCTGTTTCTCAAGATATGCTCCTCGTCCCTTTCACGCGGTCTGCCACAGCCCAGACTTGCAGCTTTGCTTTTGTTGGACCTTCTGCCTGGAATCGTATTCCTTATGTCTTGAGGCAGGAGCTCCTCTCTCTATCTCCTTCTGGGTTTCGTAGGCGCCTGAAGACTATGTTGTTTGCCAACGGCTCTGCCCGTCGGGTCGGGAGCGCCTCTGTTGAGTTTACTCTAAGAGGCGCTTTATGAATGGGCGCTTACTTAATTACTTACATCCACACATCGAGTAATCAAGCAATCAACTCGTTTTTGTATTTACCATAGAACGTTGCACAATAATAAGATAGAAATACAGGGCCAAAAATGACCCTCCTACAATTTCTGCCAAAAATTTGGTCAAATTTTAGTTGAAATTTTCAAATAAAATTTGCAGACTTAAAGGCAATTAAAATTTATCGCATGACTGTCAAATTTGACCAAAATACTTCAAACAGAAGTCACCCACCGTTATTTGAAGGTTCAAACATAACGTTTAACAGTCTTTTTGCTAATATTTCCCTCAAAAGTACAAATGTATTCAAGAGTAAAGGTAGGCCTACTGTTATTTAATTACAAATTTAAAAGTGTTCGTTTCAGTAAATTCACATCTATCAATATTCATTTCCTGTTCGTGTATGGCAGGATCAGGAAGTCAGAAGTCAAGCTAAATCATTCTCAACTAGGCCACAAAGGTGGGTCAGCATAATATAAACCGACTTTGCATGCCTATAACTCAATCATTGTTTACAATAATTATAATTATAAATGCGTCAAATTAAAGACAGTTCACTTCTAGTGTTAGCTGCTTTGAATAAAATCGAATTGCTACCAGCTTAAATTATATACAATGCATATAAACACACATTATGTCATACATAATATGTACGTACAATGTCGTCTGTAAATACATAGAATGTTAAAGCAGTAGTTTAGCGTAGGCGGCCATTGACGAGCCAAATGAAATGCTATGAAATCTGAGCAGAGTCATGATGCTGGGTTGAGCAGCTGCGTCGGCGGCGTACATCCGGAGATCGAGTGACTGACAGCAGCTGGTAAGACATGTAGGAAGGAGAGGGAGAGATGGAAGAGACGAAGACATGTCTTGGCAGCAGCAGCAGCAAAATACTGTCTCACACACGAGCATACATACAGCTGCACAAATGCACACTCAAATACATAAGCATAATACACACACATACACACAAACATGCACACAAGTTCGTGTTTTCCTACACAAACTCTCGCCCTCAAACACGAGCATCTTTATACACACATACACACACACGCACACCTACACATACAAACACACACAAACGTAGTCTCTCCCCGCTGTTATCCTTAGCCGTGCATTAGATCACTGACCGTTCACGGATGAACTGCTGTTGGTCCAGTGCAGCAAAAGCAGCAGCAGCATCCGCAGCTGATGAGCAGAAGGAGGAGCAGAAGGAGGAAGAAGGTCTATTCCTTCAAACTGTCCACTACTATTAATGACCATCCGTCGTCCGTACATCGCATCGCATCTTCCTCCTCCACCTCCTCTCTCTTCTAGCAGCCTCCGTATCCGTCGATGCGAACCTTTCCACCATCCGCAGCAGCAGCAGCAGCAACCGTTGGCATCGTCGTCTCATCCGCATCTTTCGTGTGTCCTCCTCCACACTCAAGTCAACGTCTCGCATGCGGCGGCGACGGAGGCGATGGACCCAAGGATGCTGGCCAACGACAGACGATGGATGAATGCAATCGACGTATACACTCACAGGCACCGGGGTACACGCACTGCACAACGCATACACGCAGACAGACAGACAGACAAGTACACCCACAGGCACAGAGACAGTCAGACATACAGACAGACAGACAGGCACACCCACAGGCACAACGACAGACAAGCTGATAGACAGATACACTGACAGACACACCTTGAGGCGAGAAGAGAAACAGACAAATGGACAGACAGACAGACTAGTACGCCCACGGACACAGAGACAGACAGACAAGCTGATATATAGGTGCACAGACATACACATCTTGAGGAACGAAGGTAAACAGACTTACAGGTCTTCATGAAGACGGACAGGAAGACGGACAAAGAGACATACAGGCAGATACCCACAGACACAAAGACAGGCAGACACGTAGACAGATGAACAGACAGAACAGCAGACAGACAAAAAGTCAAACCAACATGAAGAAATCTGTGCTCGAAGACAGACAAAGTAGACAGAAGCACAAGACATCTCGTACAAAGGCAGACAGACATACAGGCAGACCGACACATAGAGGCAGAGACCGACACACAGAGTCAGTTGCTTGTCTGGTGACTGACCGTCTGACTGTCTTGACAGTAACTTGTCGACTGGAAGTGAGATCAACAAGACAGACCGAAAGACAGAGTGACAGGCAACTGTCCAGACAAGCAAACTGTAGCCAAATTGACTGACACGATATCTGGCTATAGATTGCAGAGCCATCTATGGTCCTCTGCCAGGGATCAGAGGAGAATTTCTCATCTAGATCTACAATTCTTCAGGCGGCGTGTAAAACCGTCGCGAAATAAGCTTAATTTATATTATTAAAATAAAAGTTGAAAGGTGCCTGCAAAGGCTGAAATTGAATTACTTGGAAATCGGCAACGAATTCAATAGTCATTTAAAATTTACTCAGCTGAATTAAAACGAAAATAACCATTGCAATAGAAACACAACGGCTTATAATGCAAAAAAGGCATTTTAAACAGCTGAAAGCATGAACTTCTTTAAGGCCGAAATAATTAAGGCCGACTCTGACCTATTCGGTGCCAGCAACCAGAAGTTGACCCGACCCCACACCTCTGACCACCACGAACTCCGACCTCTGACCACCACGAACTTGCCTCTGGACAACCCTTATGATTTGACGCAGCGTTCGAGAATTGGCTGGTGCTTTGCGCTTGGCCTCCCTGGGCGCTCTAGAAGTTTAGAGATTACGATTAGGCCTACGATGTCTATAGGGCGGCTTAGGAATCGTAGGCTGAATATTAGTATATAAATACGCCTATAATTACTATGGCCAACAGGCCTACTCCCTAATGTCGAGGACATTACTCTTCTTCAATTACAACCAGTGATTCCACTAGACCTTGATCTACTAGCTATAGGATCTCTTGAATCTTGATTAGGCCTACCTCCGCTCTGCCCGTGCGTAAACGGGAGCAACGCAATAGGCCTACAATATCTATAATAGCCAGTCAATTATAGCATAATGATTTGCAAACTGTAGTCTAACAGGGGCACACAGATTAGGCCTTAACGATATAGACCTAGTCTTTCAGTCTGACTAACCGCACCTGCTAATAATCGGCTGACTTGAAAATAATAGACCTCGTAGACCTAATTTCAAAAGATCAATTGGAAATTACCTTTTCAACATTAATTTTTCACTTTACACCATATTGACTCGTCAGAATAAAGGAGGTAGACTGCAAGGTTTAAAGAGGGTGGAAACGGCGTTCCCACTGCTCTCGAAATTCTTTGCTTTAGTTCCCACTGCTCCAATGGAAGAGAACCATGTAACACATACAAATCAAACCTTTGTAAATCCCACTACTCACCAAGACCACTGTAACAACCGGCCATGATTTTCGCTGTCATAATTAGTTTCTGTTCCTACACACAAAGGGAGCTGTCCACAAAAGATGTGGAGGCCACTGGAGGGGGAAGTATTAGTTGGGGTAACGACATAGGCACCAAGGTTCTGACTAAACTGTGGGGGCCGAGTCAATGGTTTTCCCAAACAGCTGTAAACATTTTCTGACAACCTCTTTTGTTGTCATTCACATAAATTCTCAACTTTTCTTTCATTTACCCTGCTAAATTTTCTGACGAACTTTCAAATTTTACTTTTTCCTCCTTTTATCAAATAATGTCAAATTTTCTTTCTTACTCACTGATTTCCGTGTGGGTTGGCCCAAGCACAGACGGGCCTCGCTGGGACAATTTCTTGGGGCCCCGACCCTCACGGGCCTCGAAAACTCGGCACCCATGGGTAACGGATAAGGTCGTAAACACACTATACACACAAAAGAATATTTTAAATTCTGGTTCGCTTCCCGCAATCAACCATTGTCAGCTTCTTGTTTGATTGTGTGTGGCGTCAATGACCCATTTTCATTCAATTACTGAGGATTTGCTATGCACGAAGGTCATTGCTAAACGGTTCCCTCCTCTGTGTAATTATGTAAAAGCTCAAGTCTGGCAACTCCTCAGTCGCTTAGCAATCCGTTCACGGTGAAACATAGAGCGGTTGAGCTCCAGAGTTTTCATATGCAGACTGCTACTAAACGCAATAATTATTATTATGGCTCTTATGAGGAAGCACGAGAGAGACGTTGTATTCAGTTATATAATTATATGTAGCCTGTGTGTGTACTGTGTGTGTGCAGCAGAAGGGAGACATACATACACACAGACAGACAGAGACAGACAGAGACAGACAGGCAGACAGACAGGCGAGAGGAGTCCTCAGTCCAGACCAAAGGGAGATAATATTATGTGGGAAATCTTTGGAAAAAGTACCATTTTAAGCCGACACCGCGTATCATGTTTGCGCCCGGACACTTGTTACAGCTCATTGTAGCACTCTCAAAGCACGTTCTCTAAGCTCGACTAAATATAGTACTAAACGCCACTTCACTGGCGGATCCAGATGGGGCGATTGGGGCCATCGCCCCCCCCAGAGTGAATAAATTAGAATTTAACTTAGAGATTATGCAGTGATTACAGCAAGAGAAAGCGATCTAGTTTGAAGACTTTTAGTTGAATCAAGTCTATTCATTATTCAACACTATATTAATTACATGGTTATTGAAATTACGAATTATGGAGAGTTAAATGCAGAAATGAAAAAGGAATACTGAATGATCAAAGTTATGTTAGAGCTACAGGTGAAACCGTGTAATTCCATATTCTAATTTTGGTGACCGATCATTTCGTCTCAGTTCATTTCGTCTCAGTTCGTTTCTTCTGTAATTGACATACCAAAAAGAAAACGCCATATAATACACTGCTAAGCACTACCGGTACTTGCAAATATTTGACATACGGACCCGGTAAACAAGGTGTGAGATAACTAAGGCGCAAGCCTTATTAGTGTGAAATAGATGTCTAATATAGGCCTAGCTGGTAGCACTCTGTATTCAATTGAAGTAAGCCTATAGGCCTACTCAGGCTTGTTGTTATTAGTTACCATTAATCTACCACCAACTAGCGATAATATAAGCGGCGAAGAAGTTTATGCGACGAAACAATAGCTCACGAATTGACTTGCCACCCAATAGTGTAGGGGCGAACTAAGACAAAATGAACTTCGACGAAATGATTGCAACGAAGTGATTGCGACGAAATTATTGCGACCAATTTATTGCCACAAAATGAACTGCGACGAAATGATTGCGACGAAGTGATTGCGACCAAATGATTGCGACCAAATGATTGCGACCAAATGATTGCGACCAAATGATTGCGACCAAATGATTGCGACGAAGTGATTGCGATGAAATGAATGCGACGAAGTGATTGCGACGAAGTGATTGCGACGAAATTATTGCGACGAAATTATTGCGACGAAATTATTGCGACCAAATGATTGCGACCAAATGATTTCGACGAAGTGATTGCGACGAAATTATTGCGACGAAATTATTGCGACCAAATGATTGCGACCAAATTATTGCGACCAAATGATTGCGACGAAATTATTGCGACCAAATGATTGCGACCAAATGATTGTGACCAAATGATTGCGACGAAGTGATTGCGACGAAATGAATGCGACGAAACAAACTGCGACCAAATGATTGCGGCGAAGTGATTGCGACGAAATGATTTGCGACGGAATGATTTGCGACCAAATGATTTGCGACGGAATGAGAGGGAACCCTAATTTTAGCTGTGTAAATATAAAATATTGGCATGTAAGATGGTGAACAAAGCTGAAGTTCTAGGGACCTACCCTCAGAGGCGTCCACACCATAGAAACCTTCGAATAAAATAATGTCCATCCAAAATGGAAGGAAGGCTTCTTTTGAGAATTTGGGAGACGAGTTTTAACTTTTTCAAACATCGTACCATTGAAATATTATTACCATATTATATTAAAAAGTCTATGCATGACTTAAGTAAATAGCATGCATAATAATGAGAAGGAATGTTCGTTAGGAGGCTTAAATGAAGTAGCTAAAACTGGCTCCATTTGGCAGTAATTTGCTCTCTAAAACGCGTTGTCAGCTGGGGCTTCGCCCCAGACTCTACTGGGAGAGCGTCGTAAGATCCCCAGACCTTCTAGTTGTGGAATACATTGTCTCAGTAGATAGATAGACAGACAGATAGATAGATAGATGCAACAGCTCGAATATACAGCGCTTGACCGAAACTTAATATTATTTATTGCGCTAATAAAGAACGATTAAAAGGTGTGAAAGAGCAGCGATGTCTAAGCACAGCCTAATAGCCTAATCGCCGTTGTGAGTTACTTAAAAGGCGCTCTATAAAATGCTTATAGGCCTAAGCATTATACTCTGTCAGTGCCGTTTTAAGGCCGAGGCACGTGCCTATATAGGCCCCGCACCAAAAGGGGCCACCGTGCCAGTCCGACGTAGAAATTGACAATGCGAGTGATAACTTAAAGAGGTCACAAAGTAATTTTTGAGGTGCAGGAGATTTTCTGAAGAAATGTGAGTGATGACTGATCATTTACAATCATTTACATTATTCTAGATAATCTACAGGGTGTTCTTAAAAAGTAACCTCCTTCGATTTTTGATAATATTTTGGTCAAAAGTAAGAATTCTTAAATAAAATTTGACAGACTGAAAGGTAATTCATATTTACGTACAATTCCCAAATTTCACCAAACTATTTCACGCAAAACAAAAGTTATTCAACTTTTAGTGACGTCACCCACTGTTTATTGATGGTTCAAAAATGTTTAACAGGTTTTGCTAATATTTCCGCCAAAAATGAACATCTTTGAATGAAATTCTATGGGCCTAAAGATAATTCATATTTACATGTAACCACCAAATTTTATCAAAATATTTCAAACGTTACAGCCCTTTTAGCGAGAACACTTCCAATATTCAGATGAATCAAGAAAGTGTAGCACAACAAACGTTAAAAAATAAAGTGCTGTAACCTTTATTGCGTTTGAAATATTTTGATTATATTTGGTCGTTATACGTACATATAAATTACATTTAAGCCTGTAAAATTTCACCTTAAAATGTTTACATTTGGCAGAACTATCAAATGTTTACATTTAGTGGAGATATTATCAAAAACCTAATAAACATTTGTGAACAATCAAAAACCAGTGGGTGACGTCACTAAAGTTCAATAACTTTTGTTCTGTTTGAAACATTTTGGTGAAAGTTGGCAGTCATGCGTAACTATGAATTGCCTTTCAGTTTGTAAAATTGTATTTAAAACTTCCTACGTTTGACCGAAATATTCACAATGAACGTAGAGGGTTACTTTTTATGAAACACCCTGTAGATTCTCTATAGAAGCTTGACTATTATTGCCCGCGTCGAAAGAATTAATAGTGGCAATTGACTAATGATTTAAGTTAAACTTAGGGATGACCGGATCTGAGCATATGGCGTTGATAGGAAGGGATTAAAAGGTTTGTAAAAACATCGTTGGCTAGAAGTGTGCGTAGCCTACGTATCCAACGTTTAACGATAGCAACGTCCAATTATAATAAGCTAGCTGAACCCAACCCGGCGTTGCCCAGGAATAATCGCTGAAGTTATAGGCCTATTATTTATGGGCAGGCTACAGATTTACATTATTCAGTGTTATATTAGGCGAAGCGCGTATTTACTAAACAGTAAACAAAACATTCGCTTGCCATGTAGGCCTACTCCAAGAAAAAAAATAATACGCCAAATAGACTGGCCTTTCCATCATAGTTGATTTCACCTTCGGTTATGCGATCGGCTATTACACAGGCCATTGATTAAATGCAGATTTAATTAAATGGCGGCGTTATTTTAAATCAATTCGAAACTTCAAATGTCCGTATCTGGGGAAGGCGTCAAATTCTGGGATCGCGAACCCCCTGCGTTTTTTCTAGGCGGGTAAGAAGTATTCGCGTAAAGTTTGGAAGCAATCGGTCCAGTGGATCAACAGTTTTTGACAGAGGAAATGGATACACACATGCATACATACATACAACGTTACAGACTTTTGTTTCCTATAATGTATAGATTATACGCTTAATAATAAGGATCTAGACACACATTATGTGTACAGCGTTTAACCGGAAATTACATAGCGTTGATAAACTGCTATTAAAAGGTGTGCAATAACAATCTATAGGCCTAGTAATTACAATTATCGACCGTATGAGATGTAGAAAGATGGACGAATGAATGAACGAATGCACGAATGAAATCAATTTCATTCATTCATTCGTGCATTTCTAAACCGCCCCTTCAAGTCCACTACTACTCAGAAGCGGTCCCGATCACAGCCCGGAGAAATGTGTCGGAGTTTACACGCCGAAGCGCAGCGAACAATTGTGAGTGAAGGACTTGCTCAAGGTCCCTACGTGGTGGC
>JAQFXW010004170.1:0-11283 GCA_034693945.1 Dendrobaena attemsi
AGTACAGCACGCTAACGACTAAACTGCAAACACAGTCCAGCACGCTAACCACTACACTAACCAAGCACCCCAAAATATATATATATATATATATATATATATATATACATATACATCATGAGTTCTACACAAATGCATATTTAAATCTATCTACTGGATACTAAAATTATCTTTTATGCTAACATTCATTTGTTCACTCTTAGCAGTCTTTGTGTGATGTAAGCAGCGATTGGGTGTGTCATCCTGCATTGAAGAATGAACACATATCACACTAAACTGTTCAACTAGATTCGAATGATTACAAACCGCATATCTGGTGATTAAAAAGATAGATGCTGAACTGAATTTTAATATCAGTCCGAAACTGAATAAGTAAGCAATCCAGTTACCTGATTATCATGCTGTTGAAATAAATACCTCATGATATGAGCACAGTTGTCACCATGAAGTTTCCTCCTTGCAACCTCTATTTTCTGCTTAGGATACCACAACTCATCAGCTTCGAGTTCTACAAAGAAGAAAGAAACTCCATTATAATAATTACTTTTTTGTCAAAGATGATCAGAGTTTTGTTTTGCCTCTAGAGTACTGTAACAAGAATGTGTGCTCTCACTCAAAGTAGGAAAAAGAACATAGCTGTAACATGTAGCCATAGATATGTAAGAAGTGCTAGCCACAGAAATTGTTAGCCTTGGCAATGAGTCTAACTGTGTAGCTTTCTCCATGGTTGCTTGCTGTTTTTGTTGCTAACGTATAGTGAAGCATTCTTATATTAAAGTCAAGCTCGCTATAAGGTGCTTATAGAATGGAATTGATTTCATGATTCTGTCCTGGATTTAAACTACCAAACTATCAATAGTTCTGAAAAGAGTCACTAGATCACTGCGATCTGGTGTCTTCTAGCAAGAACACTAAAATGAAGCCTGTACAAAATTTTAGTTCTTACTTGTTATTTCATCCCCTGTCATCTGTTTCTTTTGTCTTTCCGCATTTTGCTAAAATATATAACCACAAAGAACTATGAATGAAAAGAAAAGTTATGTGATAATGCATTTCCTTCATGGTGTTTTCACTTATCAGACCATAATATTTTGGCTGAAAGGTGTGTCCTCGGCTTGCTACAGGTTCTGGCTGAAGCAATTAAAGAAAAGCAGCAGTTGAGCAAAGTTCTTTTAAATTGTACATAATATGTCAAAATCCCTCGGAGATCAAACGTTTAATACGGCTCTCATGGGGCCACGACACCTTGTCAAATGGTTTGTCTACTTCAACCTTGAGAAGCGAATATTCTGATGAATGTTCCATTGTAAAGTTGACTAACAAGAAAAGAAATAAAACTGAGGAAGGTAGCATTCGTGATACGGTCCTGCATAAGCAAGAACTTGACTGATAATGATGTTGAATTCGTACAAGTTGTTCACTGCACAAAGCCCTTTAACTAGGTCAAAGTGTCACTGCTTACTGTAGCACTTGGACACATGCCTTCGTACGAAATAATGGAAATATTAAAGTCAACTCCTTGACGACAAGCATGTACTAAAATGCACAGACAACTAATCACTCTAATGATAATTGAAGGATAAAGAAACATAAATAGGTTTTCTTCTTTAGACCCGACGATATGAGTTCATAATTACAAGATGGATGAAGCCTGTACCTTCCAGTCAAGTGATGGTTCCTTAATGAAGACGTCCATGGTGCTGAGAAGGATGTCCGCATGTTCCCTGAGCGCCCTCAGGGTGTGAATCATGACCCCCTCCATCAGTCCCTTCTCCTTCAATGGCTGCATCAGGTTAAGAATCTGCCGCGTCATGCGGAATGGAACCAACTCAGGAATTGGAAGGAACTGCACATGAATTGTATAGTATATTTGTTTATGCAATATCGATTTGACATGACGCAACATGTTATAATAGTCAATGCTCCATTGCTCCTGGAAGCTATAATCTTTAAGTTAAGACTGCATCATCAAAAGATAGTCATGCTTCATTAATTTAAGAGTTGATTACGATTACAAAAATAGACGGCACAGTAAATGAGGCTCTTCGGTGTGTTAACTGCAACTCAGAAATAGTCGGGAGAATCTCTTGGTAGTAGTGCACTTGAAGAGGCGATATAGAAATCTTCGAATAAATACAAAAAACATAAAAAAATAGAAATACCTGAGTTGCAGAGCCGAATGCATGTCCAAAATCGATGCCAACCATGGAACCCGTCTCCAAATCAATCATGTAATTGGACTGATGACGGTCGCCAATGCCAAGCAGGTAGTGACAGATGCACAGCTGAGAATGCGTCCTTGCAAAGTTCATCCGCAGACTGTAGAACGCCTCTGGACTGGCGCTCATCTTCTGATAAGCACGGCTAAGATAACAACGTAGCACGACACAAATATTCTTATATCTATACAAAATATTCTTATATCTATACAAAATATTCTTATATCTATACAATACCGTTTCAAGAAAAGCTTTATACTCATTACAGTAACACATAGCGCAGTGAAACTAAACATTTCGACACGACTTCAAGCGTTATCTATATGGAGATACTTAACACTAAGTATTATAATCAACACTACGATGAGTGAGTAACATCGGCATTTGATTTCACTGTATTTCTATTACTTTTTCAGAAAACATGTCCTCTGTCAATTGATTTTTCTGTTGTCACAACATGAAAAATCAATAACGTGTTAGTATTCAAATATTTCAAGCGATCACTCCCTACCTCAAATGCGTCTGCCTTGTGACACAACAAGTTAAAAACTACACAGCTTACATACCACTAACTGACCCAATGTGCAGGACATGACTTAATGCAAGACATGCTCCCCTAGCAATTTTTGAAAGACTATAAATGTATTACAAGTCTGCTATAATTAGAACACACAGAGAGAGAACTAATACTCCAAGTTAATCGCAATGACTGCCCATGTTGTCCTAAGCTCTTGTTAAACTCGGTCTAGACCAATGCAATACTGAAAGTTGTACAAGGACCTCTGCACTGCACTCTGATCATTAAGTGGTTGTCTGTTGATATTCCAAATGACAGATACTCTTCATCTTAAACACTAATTGAAGCCATAGATCTCTGTGATGTCCTTTTGATAACGGTCCACATCGATGCTGTGGCCCGCCGACTGATCTATAGTGACCCATCACAACTGGCTAAACTTGTGCAATTTATGTAAAGCAAAGAATAAGACACTTTCTGGTCTACTTGCATAGCTAATTCCTTCGTAATGTGGCTGACAGTTGACAATGTTACTACAAAACCCACTTCCCACAACTCACTAAGCTTGTTTAAAGTTGTACAACATACATCGCAATGGTGCGGTCCGTGGTTCTGCAAGAATTACTTATACGGTGACCCATGGTGCCATGGACAGCGCTGATCAATATAAATGTTCAGACACAAATAAATTGATCTACATGCAGAATTACTGAACACTTCTTCTACCTACCGCAGTAAGTCAAATGGAATCATGGCTTCTCGTCTCCTGAACGCAGTGACAACATCTGACCGACTGAGGCGTTTGTACGACGTCATGTAGTCCTTCGCTTGAACCCCGATGGCTTTGATGTAGTCACTCTTAACAGCCTCACTTCACAACAGAAAGAAAACAGAGTCATTAGAAGGTTAACGCCTAGCCAGCCTTTCAATGCTGCTAAAACTAGGCAACGGTAATCCATAAGCAACCCATCACCAAGAATTGGGAACTCTCTGTCGGTCAGTCGGTAGTCAGCCAGTCAGTCGGTCAGTCAATAATTCAGTCAGTCTGCCAGTCTGTCTATCATCAATCTATACACCTATGAAACTATATGAACCACAGAAATTGTGCACACCTTAACTATTATTAAATGTTTTAACAATGATGAATGATATACATTTATATTCTGTTAACAGACAAGTGAGACAACAGATGTACTGTAAGTGAGAACACACAAATGCCACGGATTTTACTCTCAACATTTAAACTAAATACTAGAGAGTTCTAGAAGTAGCTTAGAAGCCAGTGCATTTCGTCCTTAAAGTGTATAACAACAACGATTTCTATGGAAAAGAAATAATGACAGTTAAATTAAATATTTTGCTTACAAAAATTTTTCTTTGTCAGGTAGCATATCTTCAATGTGTTGTTTCAGAGGAACAGTGTGATCCATCCATTCCAATATTCCCAATCTAAAGGAAAAACCCATACACGATTACACGAAACTTGACAAGAAGCTACCGGAAAAGTCATTTCAACAGAAAGTCAAATTAAAATCTGTATCAGTCTTATACTACCAATGTCTGACAAAACCATACCAAAGTGGAAATATAGGATCATATTATAATATAATCAAATATCTGATAACAGAGAACTTTCCAAGCGCTATGCCACTACCTAACCTGCTTTATAGTAAATAGTACCCCGAGATGTTAAATTAGCAGTAGCATAGTTTCCATTATGATCTAGGAACACTGATATTATTACTATAACTATGTTCAGACATTATAAATTCACTTAAAAGTACAGAAAGCCGGAAAAGGACAGATCTATGTCTGCAGACTTCTGCTGTAATTTTACATAGAAGGAGAAGGGCTTACAATTATAATCTGGGATATTAGTCAGTTAGTTGAGTCATCACTCGGAGTATACTATAAATATTAAATAATTATAACTGTCCGGCAGTTTCAACACTTTGCAGTAAGCCTTGTCTGTAAGATCGTCTTTTTCAATTTCAAAGAAAATAAAGCTAACAGATTTGCAATAAGAAAACCAGAATGCCAAAGCAAGACCACAAGGTTGAGAATATTATACATTACAAGAAAACAATTAAATAATTCCTGTTTCATTAACATCCTCGGCTTCACTCCACTGAAAAATTGTGTCGTATCAACCTTAGCTAGAGTTATGTACTCATTTTCAGCTAAGCTAAAGGACAGAAACCAGAGTACACCGTTGAAAAAATTAGTTGCAAAAAAATCACAAAACAGTAAGCATGTCAATTATTCAAACCACTGAGTCTGAGGCACTATAAGCTATAGTTAATTTGACTCTGTTTCATAGTTTACATCAGTGGCGTCACTAGGGGTGTGAGGGGTGCGATCCGCACCGGGCGACACCAATCCGAGGGGTGACACGAAAATGTTCACAGACCTTTCAGCTACATGTTGAAGTTTTAGTTTCTTAATAATAATCAAGAGCCAAGACGAAGTTGCAGCCATAATTGAGGATGGTCAATAATTGAATAGACTTACAGTTATTGTCTGCCAGTGAAGAAGAGTTAAAGCCTAAAGGACATTGGAGGTCTGCATTACAAAAATAGCCACTTTCTACGCTGAAGTCTCTTTAAAATAAACTTTTTATAGAAATACCAAGGTTGGGAAGGCATCTAAGAACAGCAGATTAATTATGGAAAGACATAGACTGAGATTGGACAATGAATTCTTTGATGTTTTTACAACCATAATTGTCTTACATTGTAATGCAATTGGAAATCTATTAAGTGCTACTCAGTACTCACAGTATGTAGAGGCCTGCCATATACGCTATCGATTCCCTTGAAAAGTGCTCCTTTAGTGACAAGACCCCAGGAAGCCCCAAGAAACAGGATATAGGCTATAAGATCTGAGAAAGATGCAGAAACACGTCCAAAAATGCAAAGTAGAGCGTAGAGGATAGCGTGTTTTATAGAGAGGAAGATATCGAAACGAGACTGAGCTATGGATTTTGATCTTGACGCGGAGAACAGTGATCAAGGCAGTGATATGAAGGAAGAGATCGCAGTGAGGTGGCAGAGTGAGGACAGCGTGATTTCCAATTGGATACTTTGGGGAAAGACCCAAATCATCCAAAATGGGATTGAATCTCAAGAATGCGAATTTTGAATTGACAAGGCCTACTGACTGTGAAGCTCTTTACAATGAATGGAACTTTATTATAGAGTCTCCCAAGACTTTTTTCCAAAGCCGAAATTAATTCTTATGATCTCTGTGTTTCAGGTGAGAGAATTAAGTGCTGTTGCTAAATTTAAACTTAGAAAGTACTTTTTGCGATCAAGTGATCGATAAGTCATGAAAAAGAAGTTCTTAAAATTAGCTTAGGTGCTGAAAAGCTTATGTAGGCCTACCGGTATTTGTTCCCGTGTTTTTGCATTTATTTTATTGATAAGCATAATTGTTTGCAGCTTATTGTTTTAAATTAGATGTTTAATGATAAATTAATTAGTTAAAACACAATATTTATGTTCCTAAATTAATCTTAAAGTATAAAACTGATTATCTGCATAATGATTAAAATACAAACATTTTAAAATGTGCATAATTATTATGCTCCTTTACCTCTGCTATTTGTTTATGTCACTACCTACTATCATGACATTCGGCGATCTACAGGAATTGCGATTTACTAGTAACATTAGTACAAGACATCACTAATTATTCTGGATGGTCTAGAAAGAGAAGAATTCCATGGGGTGACACCATGGGTTACCGCACCGGATAACACCAACCTTAGTGACGCCACTGGTTTACATTTCTCTGTTTTGATCCAAATTTAATAAAACCACAGAATATAATTATCCTGTTGCTTCTCTCAGACAATAGGTACGAGTAGATCGCATTGTGATCAAAGGCTACCTTGTTGTCATTGGCATGACCTGGTAGGTGCGAACGTGTAGTGACATCTGGCGACAGGTAGCGTCACGATCGAATATGTTGTTCATGAGACTAAAGAGAATCTCAAGCCTCTGGTCTTGGCGAAGATCTTCTCCGCATTTCACGAGGAACTTATAATCCTTCTCATCGTTTCCACGAATCACAACACGCTTTGGACAACGAATTGAAGTCATCACCAGAACCTGTGCGAGACAAGTACATTTGAACGTATCTCAAAATTATATCGAAATACTATTTAACAAGCTGTTCATCAGACAATCAAATGCAATTATTTTATCAAGGTAGCTAAGATCCCATAGGCTTTTTTAAAATGTCCAGAAGCATTAAAAAGAAAGTCTGAGGTGGTTTATGATTCTCCAACTTCTGGCTGAGCAAAATTATAATTATAAATTATTATGATGAAAACTATAATGATAGTTGTTATTATCATTTGAACAAGTCATTCACTTTCAATCCTCGTCTTTTTAGCGGTTGCCATTATTTACAGCTTTCAGCCTGTTTGTCAGTACAATAGAAAAATTGAGAATTTAGACCAAAGAAGAATCAGATGAACTTTGGTTTAAAAAAGTCAGAGACTATGGCCAGGCATGCGTCGATTTCAATGGCGCTTACTGTTTCCTGAAATCCAGCTATTTTTGTGTGGTACTCGGGCATTGGCTTTTTCAGTCCATCGTACTGACCTGAAAATCAAACACAAACAATTTTATATCCAAAACCAAAAGCTAGTAAATGAACAAATTCACATGCAAGAAAAACAATCTCCATACTTGCAACTTAATTTCATACTTCTGTAAACAAATCGAATGACAACTGAACTGTTGGAAACCTATCAACACCGTCCATTTCATTGTTAAAAATTTGTTCATCCTTTCATGACTAAAAACACAAGGACAGGATTATAACGATTTCTAATTAGGCTAAGTATGTATAGTCCAGTGCTACACTGAATAATGAAATAATAGAATTATTCATTTGTCTTCTTTGAATATTTCTCACGAAGTAGTGCAAACATGACTCTACCAGTAAGTTACTGATAACTACACAGTTCTGCAGAATACTTGCCTGGAATTTCTATTTCCTCATCGAAGAGACTTCCCTGAAATTCGGCGAGCCATGGACTATAGTCTTTGACTGTTACTGGAGGCTTCAGAGCAGATTCACTGGCCTTCATCATATCATCAGACATTTTCCTTGCCTTTTCTACAAACTCCTTCACAGCAAGTCACATCAGAGTTGAAACATGAGCTGATACTTGGAATAATTTTTTAAAAGTGTTCCTGAAGTGACTAACAAAAAGGTTCACTCAATCTGAAGAGATTAGAGCTATAAGTCCTTGGGATAACACAAGTCCAGCTATGTTAAACAATCAAGAACAATTCTAAAGAAACCAATCAGGAATTTTACAATACAACTACCAAGAAATGAGAAATCGGTCACTAGGAAAACCAGTTACAAATGATCTGGGATGAGTTTGGGAGACGAGGACAAACTAATTTAAGAGAATGCAATCAGGAAGTATTTATTGAAAACCAGCTTCAGAAGAAATGACAAGGATGAAAATCATGTGAAGAAGACTGGCCAAAAATGAGCCAGTAGGCAGAAACTGAGACAAACGACCTAACTGATCTAGGAGACAGCAAGTAAAACAATGGGCCAATTGATGCTGCTTCAGAGTACTTCATATACATAAAGTTAAAGGATAAACCAAACCAGAAATAAATTCACACTTTCTTTAGAAGACAATTTGATAATATACAAACTTTTCGGGCCACAGAACCGCAATTTACCTTTTGAGACATTTTGCCGAGGCTTGTGCCATTGCGTCCACACATTTTCTCGAGTTCTGGAACAAACTTCTTCTGAAAGTTTTTCCAGTATGGTCCAAGTTCAAAAGCAGGGCCTCCATCATCGTACAGCTCAGCAGATGAACTCTTCCGGCCAACTAGTCGACTGTACATGTCTTCAAACAGATGCTGCCGACTCTGAGCATCAGCGCTTTTACGACTCAGAAGAGCACCATAGTCACTCATCCAATCCTGCAAGAGAAATAAAAATTCATTGCATCGGCCAGAATAGAATGATAAGATTACTATCCTATAATGGTAACATTTCTTTGTATAGGTTTTTGGATCTAGTGTGCATCAAGTAAAACCTTTAATTCCAATTATTCATTCATTCAGAGCATGTAATATAGCGCCTCTTCAAGAGTGCTAATCAGAGTGCACCCTGCGAGATACAGATAATGCTGAAGCTGAATTGCCATTAACAAAGTCAAGTTCTCAGTCACTCACAGGATCTTGAATGCATGTTGTTGAATGAATACCCATGCCCACCGCCACATTTTCTACATATGATAATCCGTTCAACTGATTGTTACCTATTGAAAACCGTTGGTAAACCTGTTAAAACTCTTGTACGTAATACCTTGGCACATCTAGATATTTGAATAACGCAACACATCAAATTTTCGCATAGGCTGAATTAATAACCTTTAAAATGATGTTTGGCTGATCAAACTGTCCAAGTTCAATAATCAGTCGGTCAATCAAATGGTTCTTCGACAAAATCTCTTTCAACCTGCAAAACAACAATGTGCCAGACAGCACTTCAAGAAAACATCAAATAAAGGAAGAAATACAGTAACCCATGATAATTAACAATCGAGAGGATCTTTTCTAGAAAATTCATCAAAATGAAAGCATTTAAGTCAGTTCAAAACGAATTGAACAATTTGAAAATCTATATTATTTTATGCTACACACTGCATAAACATAGGCATGGTGGAACAAGTAGGAGAGTCGGCGCCTTGCGTCTGAAGGGTTATGGGTTTGATTCCCACCCAAGCCGCTGTGTAGGGACCTTTGGCAAGTCCTTTACTCACAATTGCTACAAGCGCTTCGGTGCGTAAACTCCGACCTCTGACACACCTGCGGGCTGTAGTGAGGACCACCTCTGAATAGTAGTGGACTGTAAGAAGCAGTAAAGAATACACACAAACATACATACACCTGTGTATTTCCAGCTGATAAAACAGTTGTAAATGTAGCAGTAGCCTGCATGTATGTGCCCATTGTGGTAATTGGAGATACACGTCTTAAGTGCACTGTTCACGCACAACATTATAAACCGTCATCAACAGCATTTCTGAGACATCCAAACAGACAATAAATAATATATTTCCTTAGGCAACACACTGTGTGGCATTTAGCATGCTGGGTCTGTAACCAACAGGTTGTGGGTTAGCACCAGCTGAGCAGACTCTGCATAACAACCCAGTCAACGAGCATCATGATTTGGTACCAGGTAAAGCTGGAAAATACTGGTATATACTATCCTGTTCTGGCACAAAGTCACCCGCTTCTTTCTCAGGACAATAGAGCAGGATATTCATGAGTTTGAGACAGTTGAGCAACTCCAATGAATTCAGATAGGGGACGTTGACTATTTGCATTACATGGTCACATTAGGAACTGTTTACATAACAAACACACACTGGCAAATGGATTCTGATCATCATGGTGGAAGCGTCCTCTGTGCCATCTATATGATTCATTCTTTCTAAGAGAGACCCTCACGACTGAGTCAAGATCAAGGAGCAGAGGAAATTACCCGAATTTGTAAATTCTGTCAAAAGGCTCATCTAAATAACAACCATTCACCATTATTCTGTGGGCTTCAAGCACTTCATATAAAGTACAACATAGTACCTGTTGATAACAGATTTAATTTTTGCAGCATCTCGTAAAGCTTCATCAATCTTAAAACTCTCAGAACTCAGCTTGAATGGATAGACCAAGGCCTGAAACAAGAATCAAAGTTCAGTGTATACTAAATACTTTTTAATACAGGATTCCAAGATATATGTCTATGACAATGCTTCAACCAGTTAAGTGCTGAGGTGCTCTAGGTACCAGTGCAGTGAGGCTCACAGTCCGACAGTATAGCTCAGTCCTATTCTTTGGTGTACTAATACAATTAAATTGATTTGTCGTTATGATAAAGAGCAGTTGACAGAAATTAAAGACAACTTCACTGACGATTAGACCAGATAGTGCACGTTCATATCTACTGGACCCCAGAAAGAGCAGAAATAAGTTGTACAATGAAACACGGAGCCTTCATTCTGGAACTGAATGCGACATACCTCCGAATTATGACTCCATGTTGCTAGTGGCTAAAATATCAATTATCAGTTGAGAGGACCTTGTGTCTTCTGAGGAGCCCTGATGCACAAGCTCTGCAGAAGCTACTTTCTGGAAACACCTTTGAGTAGGTTCCTTGAAGAGGTGCTATACAAATTCTTGAAATGAATTAATGGAAAAATCAACACAGGTCCAATGTGTGTGTATGTCAGTTGAGTAGATGGTGGTACCAGAAAGCAAGAGACAGAGATAATCATTCAGAGAGCAAGATTATAGTTAGTTATGACTAACCTCAAGATCACGTGGGGCGCGTTAGTGTAGTGGTGAAGGTCGCCGCCTTGCAACCGAAAGGTAGCAGGTTCGAATCCCACCCGCCACATAAGGACCTTCAGCAAGTTCTTCACTAACAATTGCTCGTTGCGCTTAGGCGTGTAAACTCCGACACACCTCCGGGCTGTAGTCGGGACCGCCTCTG
>JAQFXW010004171.1:0-11283 GCA_034693945.1 Dendrobaena attemsi
GAACTCACATACCTGGACATCTTCTACTCTGATCTGAACTACATCGACATCCAAACGATTCCATCCTACGATCTCCTATCTCTGGTTTGTGATTGCAGTGGTGCATTGGGATTGATTCTCGGAGGATCATTGCTCACAATTGCGGAATTCTCTCAATTCTTTATTGAACTGTTCAATGAACTTGTTACTTCAGCGGTTCAACTTCAAAGAAAAATCAAAGAGCACAGAACATTAGTTGCATAAGTATAGATAGAAGAAATACTGAATTGACGGAAACTGTGAATTTTGATGTTCTCCGTGCAATCTATAATTATTATTCTTCGTGATTTTGTTTACACCGCAACACTTAATTCAACGTCAAAGACAACATCTCTAGTAGACCTCTAAGTTTTATCGTCTTTTCTGAATAATTTCTGAACTTTTCTGTCATTTGAGTCGTTGTTCTTAGTCGTTAGGCTTTTCTGTGTTATCCCTTTTGTCATGCTCAGTTGATACTTTCTTCATTCGCTCTTTTGTTTCTGAACATACAAATTTGCGAATATTTTATTGTATTTGTCTGGAAATAATCTTCAATTGTTTCGCAGTTTATGGTTAATTTTTAAGTAAGTTTCATCTTCTATGAATGCCAGGTGATGATTTTATTTTGCATTCGTTCGTCTTTTTCTGAATATAATATTTATGAATATATTATTGGAATTGTAATGACATCATATTTGATAGTTTCAGAAGTTGGCCTTGTTAATTGAGCATGTGTCATCTTATCATATAATTCCTAACCTATGATTCCACCTTATTTTATTTAATAATCTCTATCTTCATGATTATAGTCAATCGTCAACCCACTTCCCATTATTGTTATAAGGCTTTAAATCTGTTTGTTTGTACGGTATGCGGTAGGCTGATGTTTGTGCAACAATTTACCAAAACTCTACACCCACGGGGGTGAGTGCGTAGTTTAGTTGACAGAACGGATAGTCGATAAACTGAGTGGTAATCTGGCGGCATGGGAACAATCCTCACACAGAGCAGTCATTTATTAAGTTTCTGTTAGCTGCCAAAGACGCTTTCTGTTGTGTTGTTTGTATCCAGTCAGTTGGAAAATAATAACCCCACTCCTGGCTTGGCCGTACCAGGAGCGTTCCAGCGCTTAGGCCATTAGTGTAAATCGAACCTGCTGTTAAGCCGACCTGCGTGTCGTGCTATGCGGGCCGTATTTCATAGAAACCTGTACTTTTTAACACAGTGCTGTTTGTCATTGTGATGTTTAATAAACGAAAACATAATTAGCATTAGTACACTCTACATGGAGATGTAGTGGGGCGTGGTAGTGTAGTGGTGAAGGTCGCCGCCTTGCAACCAAAAGGTATCAGGTTCGAATCCCACTCGCCGCGTAAGGACCTTGAGCAAGTTCTTCACTCACAATTGTTCGTTGCGCTTCGGCGAGTAAACTCCAACACACATCCGGGCTGTAGTCGGGACCGCTTCTGAGTAGTAGGAGACTTGAAGGGGCGGTATAGAAATGTGTAAATAACTAAAAATTATACTCTATAGTCAAATCCCCTATCCCTGAATTGTACAACGGGACTTAGGTATATTATATTCACTGAAACTCAAAGTCTCAAACCACTGAAACTGCACCAGACAAAAACATCTTCGTATTTTGTTACACACATAATCTCCCTCTCTTAATTTAAATGATTACTTCCATCGTAGATTGGATATTCATACTCACTACGCACGGAGCTCGCGTAAGTAGAGGCTATCGCTCGGCCTTTGCACATCTAAATTAATGAAAATCTTCAGCTATAAGCACTATAGGAGTATCCTTCATGTGAAATTAGATTTGCCGAGCAACCAATCTGTATTCATTTAAGGGGATGCTATGCGCCCACCAGCTAAGTAAATATCTCAGGAATAAGGAACCACCTAGCACAGTGGTTCTTAACCGGTGTTCGACAGAACCCCTGGGGTTCGGTCATCCATCCCCAGGGGTTCGGCAGAGGTCCTCTGAAATCTATACATGTTCAGGGTCACTGAATTAAAGTTTTAAAAAGTTGCTATTTTATTTGTGTAGTTCGACTTTCATTAAATTTAGTACAATTAGTTAACTGTTAGTAGTTTATTGTATTGAATGTCTTCATATTTGTATCTCATGTTTACACAAATTTTTATCTCCGTTTCTTCCCATTACTCGAAAAATTATTGTTCAAATTTGAGGGGTTCGGCGAGGGGTCATGGATTCTTCTTGGGGTTCGGCACTCTTTTAAAGGTTAAGAACCACTGTACTAGAGTTTGGTTTTAAACAAATTTCTTTTTACCAAATCATTGCAGATATACAAAACAGAACTAAGAAAGTTCAGAACAAAATGGAGATTTTGATCCTGCAAGCGCCAAACACTCCACTCCACCGTGCTCTGCGTTTGCTGTTGAGAATGATTATTCCTGTAGTCAAATTTATTAAACATAATGGCCTGACATCAATAAATTGTCCTTGTCTGCTTGCAGTGACTCATTGTTCAAGAATTTCTCAAAGGCTCTCGATCAAGTGAGTCGACGTTGTTGCTTGCATTCCTAATGTCATAAATGATTTATGTGTACATTGATAATTCAGTTGCATTACAATTTCGCAATTTGTAACTGTAATTCTGTAATTTGTAATTAATTTCGTAATTTTTATCTAATTTGTAACTGTAATTCTGTAATTCTATAATTAATTTCGTAATTTGTAACTAATTCTGTAATTTGTAATTAATTTCGTAATTTATATCTAATTTGTAACAATAATTTGTAATTAATTTCGTAATTTATATCTAATTAGTAACTGTAATTTGTAATTAATTTCGTAATTTGTAACTGTAATTCTGTAATTTGTAATTAATTTCGTAATTTGTAACCGTAATGCCATAATTGTAAAGTTCTGTAATGACGTAATTTGTAACTGTAATAGACTTTTGTAGTACCACTTGTGCATCTGTGAGAACAATTATTTTTTTGGTGGTGTTTATGTGTTATAATAATTTTTCTATTTATTTCTAATGGCATATTTGAAAGCAGCTATTTATCTGGTAGTGTTTATTGATGTAATGACTTTCATTTATTTAATTGCATTGATTTATTTGGCATTTACTTCTATCATTAAACTTTTATCTCTTGTGCGCTACATTCCATTGTACTAGTTGTTGAAAGTGTTGACCTGGGTTTGGTAGTACAGGCAATTGCAGCACTAGAACTGGATGACTGTTGAATTGTTTGTGTTGGAGGGTTTCTGGTGACAAGCTGGGATTTTATCAAAACTGAAATCGTAATATTTCAAGTTGGTGTATCATACCACGATCACACATCAATTCTATTAACTCTAACCCTTGCACATCAATTCTATTAACTCTAACCCTTGCAGCACATCAATTCTATTAACTCTAACTCTTAACGTATAGGTTACACTCTTCTTGATTAGTATTAAATTATCACGTTAACCGATACGTTCTTGTAGCTCAAACAGTTGAAACTGTATGATCAATTCTTCCAGCCCTAATTCTTGTTCCTACCCTCACTCTGAAAAACTGCAATCTGAACTAGGAATTTGTGTCAATTTTATTTGGAATCATTAACTGTTGGAGAGTAGATGCCGAGTATTCTGTGTGTTTTACTGTTGTTTGCATGTTTGTTTTAAGGTTGTTGTGGAAAAATCGGACGTAAACTTGGATTTGGCCGTCATAGAAGAAGCGGGTGAGCTTGCTGTGGCCGAGACGGAGAAGGAAGAGAATCGGAGCAGCTCTGAGAACAGTTCAGAAGAGGAGAGCGATAGCTCGGAGGAAGAAAGCGATAGTTCAGAAGCAGAAAGCAACAGCTCCGAAGAAGACAGCTCAGACGGCGACGATGACAGTCGTGAAGAAAGCATTTTAGAAGAGTTGAAAACACTTCATGTATCAGAAACTCTAGTAGAAAAGAGCAACATCTTGGAGAAGGATCACAGTTAGCTTATTAGGAACGGAAATAAAACGTTTATTAATTTTATTGTAAAGTCTTTTTGAGTTCACAATGCACAAAACTGGAATGTCTACAAAATTCAGTTATGTGCGTACTGCGTCGTTCGAGAACAATCTTGCAATCTGAGCAAGTTCTCCGTCCCTCAAAAACAACGATGCTGTATAAAGCCAGATGAAACAGTTTTTGTCAACAATGGCTGACTTTACGTAGAAGGCTGGCTAAGGCCAGAATTTGCATTTTCACACTGCATTGCTCAAGATTTACCATCAAACTGAAGGTATTGGAATGTACGAAAATACTTCAAAATAAGCAACGTTTAGGAATGTATGAAAACAATTCAAAATAAGCCAAGTTTAGGAATGTATGAAAACATTTCAAAATAAACAACAGGATCAGTTTTTGGCATAATAGCTGCTACTTTGAACCCACAATGGTTGTGCTCTGTGACCTTTAGTAACAGTAGAATAGTTGCAGTTAGAAGGCACAGAATCTGGGTTAGAATATCGATGATAGCAACGTCTTCATATGTACAGCATTGAAAAATATCACGAGCAGCTAACATCACGTGAAATACTATGGTCAGTTAAAAGCTAAGCAACTACAATCGATTTCGAGTTAATTGTACATGCATATGTTACCTGAATTGTCGACTCCCATGTGAAAGTCACCTCACAGTGTCAAGAAATGCATTTGCTACACCTGCACACACACTAACGGAATGTTGAATGAATTAAATCGGTGCCAGCCCAGAAGATCTGCGTGTCTTTCTGAGCATAAATTCTATCGATTACGCATATTATGTACAAAATGCAAATGACAGAAAAACGAAACTCACAAACCACATGAAATAATAGTAGACCACGGTCCGATAATATTGTTAAACGAGATTTTTGACCAAACGGCTTTATTTATCAGTACAAGAAATTCAAGCTTCATACTCTGCTAATAAAATTAAAACACAAGTTTACATTGAAAATACCAGGAATATTTGGACTGAAGATTTTTTCACTGAAATCAACATGTCTTCAGTTTCTAGGCCTATAACAAGTTTCTATATTAAATGGACGACACCATGTATGCATGAAACACAAGTTCACATTTAAAACAGGATTTCGGATGTCTTGGTACTTGTACCGACCTGATCCAGGGGCGTATTTAGGGGGGGTTTACGGGTTCAAACCCCCCGAAATGATTTTTGTCCATGTATTTTTTGAATATATTTTAGGTAAACCCTCCGAAATGTTGATTAAACCCTAATTAACCCTAATCCTTCTAACCTAACCATAAATCCGAGAAGTAGACCCGAAATCTGTGAAATTGTAGTAAATGATTAAAAAAAAGGTCATCAGCTTTTTTGGCGACTTGCAGGACAAAAATTTCTAAACCCCCTCCCCCAATCAGTTTCTGGCCACGCCTCTGACATGATCACTGCCAAAAATGTGAAATTATCCAGGTAGGCCTACACTTTTGTGCTCTCAGCAGGAATGTAAAATTGACAAAACTTAACATTTATTGCTTTTGAAAAGAAAGTCTCTGGCAACAGTTATTCAAGTGCGTTCTGTCGAGGTCAAATTGGATGAACTTGGCAAGTCTCCTGAGACTAGGCAAGAAAGCCATAAATATTTTAATTAAGGACTGAACAACAGTTTTGTAAGCTAGCGGCTGACATGAAAATATAATGTTGAAGCCAGCCGAGATTGAATTGGCTCAATATATCAGACCTCGATACACATAGTAAAGAAACATGAAATGCAGTATTTTTTATAACTGACGTTTACAATACTTCACATCCAGACTGTTGATTACAGTCACAGATTTTCAAGCATGATAAACGTATTGCCCTGAATCTGAAATTGTCAACCTTGTCAGTAGGCCTATAGCCCAAGCGCTGATGCATTCGACTGTTTGATAATGAAAGTAAGAAACATCTGCAACGATAGCTTGTATGGAAGCGCTTAACAGCAATGTTTTGCTGGCAACGTCGGACGACAGCCTGCTCTACACAGATACCTTCGAGTCATGTTTGAAAAACTGTCAACATTGACGGGCCTTGAAGTGCTGTACTGACATGCTCTTACTACTGACAGAAAGGAAGTACGTTAACTCATCTGAAGGCTTGAATTGCTACATTATATGCTAAAACAATGCTACAGCCAGACGCGATTATCAATACAGGTAGCGACACAACTAGAACCAAGCGCCCTCATTGCCATAAATGTGCCCCAATTTTTCCAAATTCAAAATCTCTATTGGAGACACAGCATGGGATACAAAGTCATCATGGCAAAATGGTGACCCAGAAGTGTTTCAATTTTTAGTGGTTTGTGGAATACAAAAGTCACCCCAACTTGCTGATCCTTTTACGATCCCTTAGTGACTGCATCACCCCAGGTTACATTTTTTGTAGTTGTGCCCTGAATACAAACAGCTGACTGCAACAGCGACTGCTGTCTCTGTGAATAGCTGAGACGGTCGGTCAGTTAGTCGTCTGTTATAGAATTCCGAAGTTCGAAGTGAGGGACAAGTCACTGAATAGCGATTCGTTTTCTAATATCCACCCCGAGGATAGGGTGTTGTCGCTGTCGCCCCAGTACATGTCCCCGATGTTGAGCGTCGGGTCGCTGGGGTCGTACTTCATATCGCCATAGTCCTCGATGTCCGGATACATGGACGTGCAGGCCGGGAAGGGACTGTTCGGCAGGAGTGGATCGAGGATGGGCAGCGACCCCGACTCCTGACTCTCCTGGTCTGTGAAACTGAACGCTCCCTCGGAACCGGAACCGCTGCAGTTCAGGATCATGTCTTGTTGCTTTTGAACGACGTTCCCGTTCCTCTCTTCCCATTCCGTTGAACTGTTGTCCTCTCCGATGCTGTTCAGTTTCTGGCGTTTGTAGGACGAGACGACGGTGGGTTTCTGTTGGTCGTTGCTGGGGACCGTTGTTGTGGGGGTAACGACCAGGGAGTTCATATCCAGAAACCTGATTGAAGCGGTCGAACTCCGCTCGAGGTACTTCTGAACGGTGGGGCACTTGTCCGCCACGGACGACTGACTTGACGTCCCCTTTGATAGGTCGGCTGCTGCGGTCCTGAGGAAGATGTTTGCTGAGCTTGATGCTGTCGGAGATGGGGTTGAGATGTTTCCGGATGAGTTGGCGTCTAATGTGGTGTTGCGGTTGAGTGATTGGCTGACACCTTGCAGTGTCTTGGCTGTTGGTACGTGTCTTGTCACTGGTGTGCCCGAGTCCACGGCTGTCTTGAGGGTTGTCTCGCTGTTTGGGTGGGTGGTGGCGTCTGGGCGGCTCGAAGGCTGAGCGGTGGTGCCTCCCTCCCTTGGAATCGGGGTAACGATAGCTGTTGGCAGGATCGAGGTAGGGTAGGTCGCGGTGTCGCCGCTCGTACGCGGCTTGATCAGTCTCAACGTGGCCACCTTCACCTGGCGAGAGGATGCCTGCCCTGGGGAGAAGCCAGAGGTACTGATGACACACGAGGGTACGAACTGGACAGAGTGGGAAGTACTCACCATCGTACTCTGAGGGGGAGTTGTCTTCAGGAGGACGGTCTGCACAGACTGCTGCGCCTGCTGGAGCAGACCGCTGACGGTTAGCCCAGTCGGATCGAAGAGAGAACAGTTTGCGGCGGTGACGTGGTTGGAGGCCAGACCCGAAGAGGAGACGATCGCGGATCCGGAATTGATCGGAACGCCGAGGATTGGTCCGAATTCCGCCGAGCGAAACAGTCTGATATTGTTAGTTATGAAGTCCTGAGTCTTTTCGCACGGTCCACGGTTTCGATGTCCCCACAGGTTCTCCCGGGTCTTGAACCCCTTCCCGCAGTTGCAGCGGAACGGTCGGTCGGAGGAATGGATCCTTTCGTGGAGTCGCACCGCCGACGAGTCCTTGAAACGCTTGCCGCAGATGCTGCACTCGCACGGGTACTCGTCGCTGTGACGGTACAGGTGGTGCTTCTTCAGGTGAACCTTCAGCTTGAACCCGTTGTCGCAGAGCGTACAGCGGTACGGACGCTCCTCGTTGTGCATAACCATGTGCTTCTCGAAGGTGACCGACGACGAGAACTTCTTGGCACACTTCGTACACTCTAATCCACCGCTGCCATTGCACTTTGCGCCGCTGCCGACACTGCCGAGGCCGCCAAAGTCCTCGATCTCCCTGGCCAGGCCCGTGTCGGAGTCGGTGAGGTCGGAGCCTGTCTCCTCAGTTGACGAGCCGTCCTTGTGAACGTCGAAGTCGAATATCTCCAGGATGTTCTTGAAGTCTGGTTCGTTGGAGAGGAACGTCTGGAGCGTCTGATCGTCGAAGAGATCGCAGTCCGGCTCAGTCTTGATCGACAGGACGGACGACTCGACTTCGCTTCGCAGAAACTCATCGTCTTCGTCGTCCATCGGAGGCGAGTCTGGTTTCAACAGGGAGCTGCAGCTCTGACCGAAGCCGCTCGTCTTCTGCGATTGTCTTGGAGACCGCGTCTTTGCCCCGCCGGCCGCCGACTGCCTGGGCTTGCGTACTCTTCGCCCTGACGTTGGTGTTGGTGTGGGTTCGTTTTGTTGGGGTGCAAGAGAAACTCCAGAGGCAGCAGCTGCAGCGGCGAGAGCATCATTGCGTCTTAGAGCCGACTTCCCGCAGGTCTTGCTGCGGTTCTCGTGGTGCCAGAGACATTCGCTCGTCTTGAAGGTCTTTCCGCACAGGTTGCAGCTGTACGGTCGCAGCTCAGAGTGGATGCGCTCGTGTGCGCGTACGGCCGTCGAGTCCTTGAAGCACTTGCCGCAGACGCGACACGTCTCTTTGAGGTCGGTGGTGTGCTTGAAGAGGACGTGCTTCTTGAGGTGGTAGCGCTCCTTGAAGCCGATGTTACAGATCTCGCAGACGAAGGGACGTTCGTCGGAATGCGTTCGCATGTGGTTCTTGTAGTTGGAGTTCTGCATGAACGCCTTGTTGCAGTACTGACAGGTCCACTGCTGCATCTCCGTCGACGACGCCAAGACCTTCTTCTGCTTGGCTCCGATCCCAACAGACGGCAGCCCCACCTGTAACAGCTGAACCACATCCGCCTCAGTTACCACGTTCGAAACAGCGGACATGGGAATGTTCCTTGTCTCGGCGGTTTCGACGTACGGCTTGTGCAGCGGCATGTGCATACTGAGGTACTTCTCGCTGTCGAAGCTCTTGTGGCAGAGAGCGCAGACGAACGGCGTCCGGGCGGAGTTGACCTGCCTCGACGCGGACTCTCTCTGCAGGCTTTCCATGTCGTCGACCATGTCAGTGTCAACCTCGTCCGAAAGCCTCGACTGTCGCACCCTCTCCTGGTGCTTCCTGGCCGACTCCGCTCTTACGACTTTCGTTCGTCTGTTTGACGGATGGGAATCCACAGGGGTGATTTCGATGACACGAGAAGGTTGACGTTTTGTTCTTGATTCGTCGAGTCTGTCGGATGACTCGAGTCCGGCTCCTGTTTCGGACAGCGACCAATCGACGTTGGAGTCACCGCCAGCTGAGAGGTGGTGGTCGGCCTGCTGGAGAAAGAGCGACTCGGATACGATCTCTTCGACGAGCATCTCGGTAAACTCCACCGACTGCTGTCCGCAGTCACCGGACAGGAGATCGGCAGAGGAGAAGGGCTGTCCGCTGAACAGATCTAGGACGGATCCGGCCGATGATGGTTCAGACTGTGCCGAGCAGAGATCGCTGTGACGCGGTTCCGCCTTAATGTGGAAGTTGGACAAGGTCATGGCACTTCTCCGATGGGCTAAGTTGGCCGTCGTCTTCTGGACGCCGTCAGAAGCTTTACCGCAGTCCACGGACCGTCCGATTCTCCTGGATACCGTCACATCCGGATTCTCATTCTCCACTTCCAGTTTGCACAGAGTCATTACTGCTTCCTCATCCTCATCATCATCAATCTCGTCCTCCTCCATCTCGCCCATCGTTTCTATGTCCGTCTGGATCTCATCGCTGCCGCCTTCGAAGTCCAACTCGGACGCCGCCTCCGCTCCCGGCGGCAGACCTTCATCCTCCTGATTCAGCTCGGCTTTGATCTGCGGGGACCTCTGGTCGCCACTGCGGAACGTCGTCGTCGTCGGCGCCTGCGTACCTCCGTGTACCGTTCGGTGCATCGTCAGAGTGTTGCGACTCCCGAACGTCTTTCCGCACACCTCGCACTTGTGAGACACGGACCTGGAAGAGTGGTGAACGTCGACGTGACGCTCCAGGGCCAGCTGGCGACGGAAGACCTTTCCACAGGCGCACGGATACTCCTTCGCTTTGTCGTCGTGCGCCATCGTGTCCGGCTAGCGGATGGTAAAGGACAAAGGTAATGACTGTCGTCAGTTAAAGGTAACGACCATTAATGACTGTCAGTTGACGTAACGACCATTAATGACTGTCAGTTGAAGGTAACGACCATTTAATGACTGTCAGTTGAAGGTAACGACCATTAATGACTGTCAGTTGAAGGTAACGACCATCAATGACTGTCAGTTGAAGGTAACGACCATAAGACGACGGTAAGGAATGGTTCGACAGGCCTATAATTATAATGCACTGCAGCGCTCGTAGAAACCAGCGTCGAACGACTCAGTCTGTTATTTCAAAGTCTGAAACCAAATTGAAAGACAACAATAATTAGTGTACAAATAATAAATAATAATTTGTGTACAAACCTAATTTAACCGTAATAGATTTGCATTAAGCTTATGCAAGCTGATAGAACTTCCAGTCATCTGGTTACTCAGATGGCCCAGAATGAGATCAAGGACCCCACGAGCCAAGGGCCACCTCAATGCGTTTAGTAGGCCGACATGATTTCAGCCTTTGTTTACGACAGGAAGAAAGCCATAATAGTTTTGAATGAAGAAATATAACTTAAAAGTAATATCTCAACTAAAGCCCCATCGTGTCAGGTTAATCTAAACGCCTATAAACTTTTCTATATCCTCTGATCTGTAATCGTATCTAATCCGGATAACTTTTAGAGTCACTGCCACACGCGACAGGCTTTGTTTGACTTCAAAACAGCTCGACATTCCAGAAGCACAGGCCCTGGAGGGAAACACGATATGAGTAATGCTTGCATGACACTTGCCACTTGTACATACATGTGTATGTATAATAGTAAAAGCATGAGGCACAGAATTTAAAGTGGGTGGGAACGTTCCCACTGCTCTCGAAATTCGATGCTTGAGTTCCCACTGCTCCAATGCAAAAGAACCATGCAACACATAGGGTTCTATCACATAGAACCATGCAACACATAGGGTTCTATCACATAGAGATCGCTGTGACGCGG